>APVN02036598.1:0-11258 GCA_000376725.2 Ladona fulva
TTTTTTGTAAAAATTATAAGAACTGATTATCCCCGTGCACTTATATGGGATAATTCATGAAATCAACATTCAAAAATGGCCTTAGTCGTCAAAGGTAGAGGATGTTTATTTCTTTTTACTTTTTCTTGTATTTTATCAATGTTCTCTCAATTTCTAACATATATGAATGTTTCACGACTACAGTAAGCATATACGATCATTTTCCTTTCATGTAGCACTTATCTCAATTTCGTTGGATCATTGTTTCTAATTTAATTTTATAAAAGAAACAACCTCTGCATGTAACGGAAACCTACTTTCCGTACACTTCTTATGGGAAAGTAAACTAACTGATTATCCCTGTCAATTTATATGGGAAACTCATGTAATCAATGTACAACAATTGCCTTGTTCGTCAAAGGGATTGGTTGTTTATTTCCAAAAAAAAATTACGAATCTTTCATGTATTTTATCAAAGTTCTCTCAATTTCGAATTTATATGAATGATTCATGACTAAAATAAAATTCTATGATTATTTTCCTTTCTTGTGACACTTGTCTCAATTTCGTAGGACCATTGTTTCTAATTTAATTCTGTAAAAGGGACAACCTCTGCAAGTCATGAAAACGTAATTTACGTATATCTCTTATGGAAACATATTATGGGCTCCTAGGTTCGAACCCGGGCCTATACGGAGATGAGAATTGTTTTCCGGGAGGTTTCAGCATCGTAGAAACACAATGCAGCTTGTTTCAGATGTCTAAGTCAAGCCGTTTCTGAGATAAATAGAGGGACGGACAGACATTTGGATATTTGCGTACTTTATATTACAATATGGCAGATCCTTACTTTAGACCAAATTTTCACATAAAGCGAGGAAAATGGTAGAAATAGACATCAATAAACGCGAGATAACTTATACCATGGTACTCTCTGAAGCTTTTCAAACGGGAATCTGGAAAAAATCTCGCAACGATGCGCGACACCGTTAATAAAAATTTGACATCTCTGCAATGACTTTTCGACATCTCTGCAAGGGACAAATCTGCGCGGCGGACCACCGCGCTCCGTTGCGCTCTCAGTTTTGAGAAGAATTGCGGAACAACTCGCTCCTCAACGGTATGTTTGCGGGATAAAATATATAAATTAACTTTCGCTTAACTTTTTATGGAAAAATAAGACATTTTCATCAAATCACTTTAAACCAAGTATAGATCTAACAACAACTTACTTCAGTGAGAATACATATTCGATCGGGGAAATGTCGGCGACTCACTCGTACAAGAGAGAGTAAATAAAAGATAAGAATAAAACACGAAATTCTTAGTGTTTAATAGACGGAATGAAACGCAATTCTCATAAATCTTAGGAATGCCCATCTGGTGATACGAAAATGTTCGGTATTTTTCATTACCTGCGTGTGAAGTCATCAGTCCGAAGTCTGGTTTGATCCTCAACCTCAACGGAATAAGACGAGTTGAGGAATGAGGTCTACCCTTGCCTTCTACTCTGAGCTGGAATTCTACAAATTGAAACTTTCAAGTAATTGAAGTGCAATCGAATAACACTTTTAATAGAAGTCAATAAGGAGAGAGGAATGACCCAATCCAGCATCACTCACACCACAGTTGCTATCATATCATTACAACCATGAGCAAATCTTAAGCAGAAGTAAATGAAAAATAACGCAAAAACGTAACTAACGGAAAGAAAACATAAATTTAATAATTCTCGGATTTATTCTCCTAATATTGTTTCCACTTTTGCATTGTATTTCAATGGATTTCAATATTTCTGGAAATTTAATTTGTGTTTTATTTTATACTAGACGGAGACAGCTATGTTCATAAAACTATGTAAACATTGCTATACGTTTGGCTGTATTGTATCAATAAATATTAATCAATGCATGATTATAATAAATAATGTTCATAGTTATTAAGATATGCCTTAGAATAAGTAATTGAGAAATAGGTGGGCGGTAGGTAAATTACACTGTTAACAAGAGAATATATGTGGCGGTAAGTAAAATTAATTGGTGAACAATTACTTCCGAGGCAACATCGAATAACTCAAAATACAGCCGAGGTATCGATAATGAACGCAACATCTATCTAGCATCATTGGAACGCCGCTTCGGCCGCGCATGAAATAATCAGGCCGCACTTGATGTTGCATAATTGTATAGTTAAGTATAAGAGTAGTACGCAGGAGAACGAATTTATCCATACGCTAAACCTTAGTGTAGTATTTTCCAATTTATTTTATTTTAATGAAATAAACTGTGATGGAAAACTAAATTATTTAAGTGAGTTGATTCATTTCAGGAAGTAAAGAAAAGAAGAACGCCCAAAAAGACCGCAGATTTCCAATCTCTTTTCTTTGACATGAAGATACTTCAATGGTCGTAACTGAGAAAGCCTCAGGAATAAAATAGAGATAAAAATGTGATAAAACTGCTTTGTTTGATTTCTCATGGAAAATGCAGTCTTGAAGCGCGGGTGACTCCTTCTCAATACATTTCAGCGCTAATAAACGCATCTAGCATAATGATATATCTCAGAGTAAACTTTGAACGTGTCGGTTCCAGTAGAATGCTGAAAAAGTTCCACATACATTCAGCTGAGCAGAGAAGCGGAGTACAGACAACAAGGGATGCTCAGGTGACTCGAATGTCAGTCTCAAGTTAGAGGAGCGCCCTCCAGAAAAGGGAACAAAGGCTGTGTCCATCAGCAGAATACACGGATGCCTCCCTCGCAACGAATTGATTGGGCTCTGCCGTGTACTCGCTTCGGAAGCAAAAACTATCATCTCCATACACACAATGCCTCTTCGTGGGAAACCCTTTTGGCCTCTTTGGAAATGAGGAGTGGAGTGAGCCGGCCGGGGCTAAGGGAAGATTTCGGTAGGCAACTGAAGCTCCAGGGCTGTTGAGGGATCAAATTATGCGGAAGATGAAAAATGGAAATCTTTCGGATGCTGTAAAGGGCTGCTTTTGATGGAGTAATATGCATGCCCAAGGATGCACTTGCTCTACGAACGGAAGATGAGGGACGGCTCGGCGACGGAAACTCAAAATGAGAGAAAAGAAGTGGCTCCTGTGCTCGAAACGTAGAACATGAGGAGGTTTTATCAGGACAGAATCCATCGCTGTCAATTTGGATGGCTAAAGATGTTCTCGTAGAGGGTTTAAGAAGCTCTTATAAAGAGAAAATATGAAAAGAACTTATAAATATATGGCATAATTTTAATCGTCCACTTCCTCTGGTTTTAAAATTCTACGACTTTAAATATATTTAAATAACTTACGTAAAAGAGGATAATATTTTGGCGAATCACTGCATAAAGCATTAAACAAACATTTTCCATCATTAAAAAGTCGAACTTTTCGTTAAATTACAATTAAACAAGAATTAATGGAAATTATTTACATCGATACGTGCTACACGAACCCTTTTCTGAGTTAATTTTGCAATAAATACTGAGGGAATCCGAATTTCAGAAGCGATCTTTAACTAACTCGTATAAAAACATTATTCCACTCAAAATTTACAACTGCTAAGTTCAGGCAATTTATTAATCGGCAATGCAGAATATCAAATATATGATTCAGATAGGTTTAGGAATGTAAAAAGATAGGGAATCTCAGTAAATTCGTTAAAATCCTTTTCATACGATATAACCTCTTGCTACACGAAAACTCAGAAGGACATCATATCACTTTATCCCTTTATCTTCTACAAAAGAATTAAAAGATTCTTTTTCATATAAAATTCATACAAAATCTGATTTTTAATGTTTTATAGGAATATAGAAAGATACGCATTAAAACTCGTATTCTTGAATTTAAAAAGAGAAACAAATGTTACTGTTTTCTTGATGTAGTCAAGTTATCGAGTTTCAGTGTTGGCGAAGGACTTTGGATTAAATGTCGGCTTGGCGACTGTGGTAAAGTAAATGAATGAGAAAGTGGAAGCAATAAAATCCAAATATCGCGTATAATGAAGGGTATCCGATCAATTAAATAAAATTCACTCCGGCGACTATTGTTTTGGTTTATCGCCATTCTCTTCCATTGCACTAAGAAATTAAAATATACTGTACACAATATAACATATTTATTCACACCAAGTATGTTTTTTGTAAATTTCCTTTTTATGAGAATTTGTGTGGATAGGTATATTATTTTGTGGAGTGTATATTTTAATTTCTTAGCGCAATTTCAGAATTGAGTTCCACAAGATTTCACAAGAGACTATTAATTTTGTGTTTCTTTTCATACAAATAGCTCAGTAAAGTTACACAAATTGGATTCTCGAATGCCGCGTAGGAGAGAAAACTTGAATAGCAAATCAAGTTAAATATGCTCGCGCGTGTTTGCATATGTCCAGGGCCGTTGTAAATGCGGGGCAAAAGGGGCACAAATTCGAGGGGTCCGCAAAATGGAAGTTACAGTTTTCCGAATTCGGAATTTTGTGAAGTTCTTTCTTATTGCATTTTCACAAATTTTGAACACCGAATTTGAGTTTTAAATTTTGCAGTATTTAATATGGATAAGAGGAAAGTATCCGATCCGATATAAAATCTTTGAGCATTTATCAAAGATGGGGATGAAAAAGAGTTAATACAAATATGGAAGAGAGTTAATTGTACTAACTATAAATTCGTATTTCCAAACCCAACCTACCTTCTGTTAAAATTAGAGGAGAAATTCCATAAATTCTTTTGAAAAATTTTTTTACTATTCAAATCTTCACTTTCATTTGAATACTCTTGCGAAAGTGGTAAAAACCATTATAAACACTCACATACATACAATGAGACTTAAAAAGTAATCATTCATTGCAACGAAAATAATTTTGGATCCGATAAAACATTTTTATAAAGATTTCTCGGTGTTCTAAACCTTTTCACGAATTAAGCTTTACACCAATTCCTGCATCAAAATCCCCAATTTTCCCTTTGTTTTTCTGTACTTCTTTTGCACTTGGGTTTGAAAAAAAAGGTCTTCTTTTGTAACTTTCTTCTCTTCCATCCGATACACATGGGCCTTCCATTTCTTCCTGTTTTGGGTTATGTTTTCATTATAATTTTTTACTTTTTTTTGTTTTTTTTGTTAAATTGTTTTTGTCATAGACTAGATCTATTCCGTCTGGTATCTTTACTGGTCTGAGAAACAAATGTAAACTGCTCGTTCTCCAATTTCGTCTTCTCTCAGTTCCCTGCATCTGATCCGTAGTAAAGAGTGGGCATACATTAATGTATTTAAGTCGTCAATTGTCGATACGTTACGTTATTTCCTCAGAGCTGAAAGGTTATACGCTTGAAATACATTATCGGTGTTACAGCTGTCTACTTCTCGTCTTCTATATAATAGACTTACACATCCATTTTCAATAGACGACACTGATCAGATTAACGACAGCTGAAAGGATAGAGCTCGAAGGAGTTTTCAGAGCTTCACTTTGAGGCTCTATGGGATAGAGATGAGTACAATGGATGAGGTGGCAAAAGAACCACCTTAATTGGAACCACAGCATCGGTTTGCCAACCTTTGGCGTCAAAGAGTCGCAAAATGCAAAATTAACCTGTGTGAATGTGAAGCGAATGCAGGCCACGAACGATGTTGGATTGCAGTGGAAGTGGCGGATCAGATTTCCTTGGAGACGCGAGGAAATGGGTCGCGATGGCAACAAAAGCGAAAAAGCAGGTCATCCACCGCCCTCACCAAACACATCCTCTGCCATAAAACATCCCTCTCGCCACGTATTCCTTTTTTACGTCTCTTTCCGTTAATTAAGAGCAAATGCGACGAGCGAATAGAGCGTCAGAGCCATCTATGATCGGGTTGGAGAAGCCGTCGTGGGGATCCGCTACCGCGGTGAGGAATTCCGAAGTCCAATTAAGGCGCAGACCTTGAGAAGAAAATCACCGGATGCGCAGCGGGAGAACAGGTGCGGGGATGCAAGACACGGCACCCGAACACTTCCTCCACACGTCTTGCGCATTAGAGGACAAAAAAAGGGATCGCCGGACTACTTTCCCCGATCCTCAAATTAACGAGCTCCGATAATTATGTTTGGAGAGATAACCCTCGTATGAAAAGGGATTCGGTCTTTTTTCGTAGCTTAGAAATCCGTAATGAGATACAGCAGCCTTCGAGACGCCTCTTCTCTTATAAAATCTGAAGTCCATCCGAAGGAAGGATTTTATGCATCTCTTAAAAATGCTGCCACTTCTCCACGGTTCACTGCTAGTTTGGACAGACGACTGCTTGTAGGGTTCTTTCAACGAAAGCTTTAGAACTTTATCTGCCACCATTACAGGTTTTATGAAACAGCTAAAACAGCTTTTGCCGTTAACCGCCACGATGGTAAACATTTTGGTCCTTCGGGAAAACGGGTAAGGGTGACTTTGCGCAAGATGGTGCGCACCCAGGAAAAATCCCAAGGAAGAATGGACTTGGAAAAAGTCTGACGGGACCGGGAATTGAACCCGGGTCTCCCAATTGCCGGACGGGTGCTCTGTCCGTTGAGCTATCCCGGCAGAACATTTCTCCAAGCCATTGGGACTTCCTTGGGACTTTTGGTCCTTCGTAATTCTTATTGGGCAAAACGTCCGCTACTGCGACGAAGCATTATCTGAACTACAATTGGTTCTTTTTTCTGAGTTTAGAAAGATTCGCTACCGAAGATCGCTCACGCCATTTTCCAAAGAACATTTCGCATTTCGGCTGAACGTTTTATGAGTAGAAAAATGCGAAGTTTGTATTTGTAAATTCCATAATGAATCATTATACGGTTCGTAATAAAAATGGAGGATAATTTGAAGAATAGTAAGAAAAACCGAAAACAGAAAAGAGAAGGAATATATAATGAATGTGAAGTAATGTAACCATAAACGAAAGTAAGAAGGAAAGAATGAATGAGGGAAGATGTCAGAAACAAAATCCGAAATCTGATAACTTACCAAACATCCAAAATTAAAGATTTGACTAATTTCATAGGTAACTCGAGAGGAAATACCAAACTGAATATTCAACAGCTAATTTCACATTCATTTACCATTCAAGCAAATTTCAAAAATCGAATTTTGCTCGTAATAAAACTCACTCAATCCATACATATCTCGTTCATATTTGTATGAAGCAATTTTTTTACTATTTTTAACGTAGTTATATGCTCATATGTATTAACTGGGTATATTTCATCTCACTAATGAAATAATTTAAAGTTATGTGAAATCCATGGAACTACGACAACCATAAGGAACGAAAAGTAAAAAATGATACGAACACAGGTTACATTCAAACTCACACTCTTAATATTTTCAGCTCTCTGAGATAACGCTTTCATACAAGATCTTTGAGAGAGAATTTCTAAGAGGAATAGGCGTCATCTGAGGCATTTAGTGGATGAAAAAGAAGGAAGATTCATCACCGGCGTCGAATTGCTGTTACGTTCATTTTATGGCCCCAAGAAGACAACGGATTCCCGATGGGTCACCAACAGCATATGGAATGATCGTTGAACAATAAGCACAATTATCTCGAAACAATAGAGTTCCGATACACATAAATAATAAAAAGAGCCGGAATGCGCTCGACATGCTTGATGTTGAATAGCAGGATGTAATGGAGGGAAAGAGCGACAGGAAGGAAGAATTCTTCATGGAAAACCAATGAGAAAGGATAAGTGAATTGGCGTGACGCTTTCATTCGCCGTTTGAGGCATCAGTCACTCTGCTGCGGAAGGCATTAACACCATCGGAAGGTATGGTGGATGGACGATGTAGTCTTCGAATATATCTTGGGCAACTACATTGCTACTCGCAATGGACCTCGCAGTTCTGCGTCACTCATTGAGCGTGCAATTGTAATTGCGTCGAGATGAGACACTTTAGACACGCGCGCCTCCACAAGAAAATAGTTTTGAGGGTCATTCACAAAACACACGACAGAAAAGAGAGTGGGAACACTCTCTGTGGGAAATGAATTAGAGGTTTACAAACTGTTAATGAATTAGAATTATGAATTAGAAGTTTAAAAACACTCCGTAAGCCTTATGTCAGCAGGTGGAACTAGTGTAGCGTAGACAAACGGGAAGCTCCGGATTTTTTGGAAAATCCCTATGCGCATTTCGGAAAAAATGTCTCCATTCTCAAGGGCTGCACAATAGGAAATGGAAAATAATTAAACGCGAGTTCTGCCTGCCCACATACGACTTACGGAATGTTTTTAAACCTCTAACACGAAACTCACGTTAATGAAAATACGAGAAAATATTTCATATAATTGGTCCAAAGGCATTTAAGTGATTTGGTTGCACTTAAGGCAATAAAATATTTAACGTCAAACCTTACTCTACATTAATTCGATGCCTTCTGAATTACTTGCGGATGAAACTGCGTTCTAGAAATCCGTAAGATATGTTACGTTTGCTCCAACTGCCACATCGTGATAAGAACAATATCGAACATTTATACCGAGGCGGAAGAAAGGGAAAAATGTAACATTGATTTACCTCTACCTCAGTCAAGCAATGTAACTGTGATCATATGAAAGGAAGCTTAGAAACAAAATTCATTACGATAACTCATTAAATGCCATGATAAGGGTTGTTCGTTAGTTCATTGCCGGGAAAAGTCACTCTTACCAGAATCGAACCTGGCTTTATATCCACCTTTACTGATACCATAATCAATGTAAAATACCCGAGTCATATAGAGTATTTGTTCAAAGAATTCATTTTCTTTGAACAACAACAAAAAATAAAATGCAGTACGAGAAAGAAAACGATCTTTCAGTGTTTGCACAAATCGTCGAAAGGCGGATTGCAGTGTTTATGGCAAGTAAGAATATTTACAATGACCAACGAGAGCGATGGTCGGCGTATTTTAATTACGGAATGTGGCTAAAATAAGGATGGGAGGATTCATAAAGCATCCTCATTAGTGGAGGTCCATTGTCGCGTGTCCGAGTGCCTGACCTCCGGCTGACCCCATTGTCTGCTAAAGGACGAGACAAGCTCCGAAAGAAAGAAAGCGCGCTTTATCTCTTATTGGGTTAACTATCGTTAAGGAGGATTTATTGCTGGCGATTCTATCCGTCAGCTGAAAATTCTACCCTTTTAAAGAAAGGAATAACAGCTTTCGATTGTTCGCAGCCCTGATACCTCCACTAACGAGAAACCTTAAGTTATTAGGCTATCAAAGATTTTGCCGCTGTTTTTAAGACAGCTCAAGAATACGGAAATGCCTTAAAATTTCTTGGAAAGAGCATTGAAACAGGATAGAAAATGTTTATTATTGGCGAACAGAAACAGAACTCGATCCGAAAATTACCATTTAAAAAAATGCTGAACTGAAACCTTTATTATGCCCCGAATTTCGGGTAGTAATAGTAGTAATATAATTCAGTGATGCGTATCTTACTAATTACGTGCATATTTTATACTAGGCGAACTTTCCGTTGATTCTTAACGGGGAAAAACTGATTACTACAGTACAGTACCAACTGCGATTCGATTGACTCTCATGAATATATTAGGTAGTTAATGTAACTAATAGGACGGAAGAATAACTATTTTCCCAATGTAAAGCATATTTCTTCGCTTAAACATTTATAGGATTACATTGACGGATACCTTCAATGAATTATACATGGAATAAAAAGGGATTAAACTGGGAGTAGATGTTGTAGACACCGAAATTGACCCACTAAAATCTCCAAAGAAAATACAGATGTAAATTCACATATCGTTGAACATGTGGCAAAATATTTTTTGTTAACGTAAAAACATTCCCCCAAGTCCACCAAAATTTTCCCTTATCTGCCCCTGAGCTGATTAACGTCTGATTTTCTTGCCTCTTTGATATCAAAAATGCAACTAATAACTGTCCTCGTAAAAGGTAAAATGGAGATGATAAAAAATCACTAAAATTGGCCGTAAATTTCACCCCACGATTTGTCATCGTAACAGCAAAATACTAAAACTACCTCTTATTCATATCGTCGATCATTAATTATTACCCTTGCTTAAAGATTGGTCTAAATTCCCCGTGTATTCTTATGGGAAAAGGCAAGAGCTCGGATTCAATAACTGACAGGATAGCCAAGTTTTTGTTGTTTACAACATCAAAACTCACAAAATGTTCGTATAATGTTTTATCAAAGTTCTCGCAATATCTAATCGATATTAATATATATTCTATATTCCACTAGCAAAATAAGAATTTTTATTTAATTACTCCTCTTTTAGTGCTTGTCTCGATTTTGTTCGACCATTTTTTCTAGTATAATTTTGCATATAAAAAATAAAACCTGCAGAAGATAAAATTAAACTTTGCTTGTATTTCTTATGGAATCTTCAGGGGCCGAACCGAGGACCATCAGGCAAATAAAAGGTAGCCTATTGTCTGTTTAGCTATCTTTAATGTTGCGCAACTTCCGGTTCTCGAATCTTAGGTGGATGTACACACAAACTTTCTACTTTATGTATAAAAAGGCTAAATACATAGCTAGATAAGTTACCTAAGGCCCATGATTTTTATTCCGAAATTTCGATGACTTTTATGCCTATCACGGTTAATGTGACTTAACTTTATGCAAAGTTATGCGTAATAAAGATATTCAGCGAAATGAAAATCACTCATAGCCATTCGAGAGTCAGACGGGACAGACATTTATTTTGGAGACTCACAACTGCAACATACAAAAATTCTAAAACTTGCTCGCGAATTGACCACCAATTTGCTGATTTCATAAATGTTGAATGAACATGCTTGGTACAAAAATTCTCGAGAAAATAGTGCGGAATTTCACGAATTATATCAAATTAAAGAAAGAAGAGTGTCCTCAACAAGATGAATTCATGNCACAAATAAAATACGATAAATCGAGCTCTCGGTTTAACATGAATTTCAAATTCGTAATTGAGATAATACATTTGGAGTCGCTTAAATATTTAAACTCCGATGATTTCTAAAAGCTTCATATTAAATGGACGAATTACGTCGCCTCAGAAATGGCCATACTTTTTCAGTCCTCGGGCAAAAGTATTTTCCAAACACAGACACAAGTCGTTCGACGGCGAAAGGCTTTAGTTGGTGCGAAAACATTGCGATTTAAACAACATTATGCCCGTACGAACTTTCAGTTTCGCAAGAACAAAATCCAGAAATAACTGAGGATGGCTGATATTGCTTGGTACAAAAATTCTCGAGAAAATAGTGCGGAATTTCACGAATTATATCAAATTAAAGAAAGAAGAGTGTCCTC
>KZ310521.1:6412-18126 GCA_000376725.2 Ladona fulva
GGAAGTCCGCTTTTTTCCTAGATGTCCAAACCCGGGACTTTACGGCAAAAAAATCGGCGGCTCCGTGAAACACATCCTTCTGCATCGCCTTTAGTATCCTATATGTATATATATCTATCTATATATATACACGAGTAAAAGTAGCTTGCATACTGCAAGCTTAATGTAAGATAGATTAACTAAGGCATTGTACACCTCCTGCAACACTCCACCTGCCATACACCGAGTGCCGTCCACCAACTACAAAACCTAAACGAATTATTCGATATTCGTCCATACGATTTGTCCTAGCATCGAACCGGGGTCTATTAGGACAGATATTCTGACGGCATGCCATAGAAATCCCTATCTTCTATAGCTGTAGCGAATTTCAACTTTCTACCTGCCCAGGAAATAACGTTACGAATTTTTGAAAATTTGGTGATACGAATGCTCTTGGGATCGAACCTGGGCCTTTAGAGCAAAAAATTTACGGCATACGATAGACAATAATCCATTCTAACAACACCGTGAATTGCATGTTTCTATCCTAACGGATAATACCCTAAATGATTTCATGAACTTCAGACAGAAAAACTGCCCTAAAATCGAACTAAGGACCTTCAGGGTAAAAAGGTTTAGTTATACTATAGAGGTGTTTGATTTCTATCGAAGACGTGAATTTCAACGTTCTATCCTACCTAAAAATACCCTAAATGATTTTTTGAAAGTTTTGCACTAAGTACCTAGCATGGAACCTGGAGCCATTATCTATAAGGCTCTTGCGGGAAACGGAAGATAAAGTCACAAATGACAAAATGTACAATGACAAAATTTTCAAAAATTCGTTACGGGATGTCCCGGTCAGGTAGAAAATTGAAATTTGCAACATCGCACAGTGGGCTAGAATCGAAAAAAGCTGGTCAAGAGACCAAAAGTTGTTTTTTAGAGCGAGGAACGTGGCGCTTATCCGGGCCATGCCTCGGGATCGAAAAAGCCATCGCAATCCCAGGGTAGCAGGTGAATCGAAACAGTTTCTTCACATTCTATATTAGAAAACCATAGAAATTGACGTGGTATAAAAGACTCCATAGTTTGGCGCCGTTTTCCTAGTTGCTTTCCTTACTTTATCTCCAAAATTGGGCGAAAAAGGTGTCCGCCATTTTGTTTCGTAAAATGAGCCGAGATCCATATTTGAGCACAAAACTATAACGAATCAAAAGATCAAAAACCATAATAAAATATGACATAATCGGTTTTTCCATTAGTTTCCTTTAGTCACGTCTGCATCGCAGCAAACTTGAATGTTTTTCAGAAAAATCCGAGTACATTCTTTTCTGTGAAAATTTCACAAGTTTGACACCCTGTATCTTTTTGCCGCGGAGAAACAACGAAAAATAAATGGCAGAACAACAAAATTCAATCTTTTCTGAATACCTATGCTAAGTTTCACGTTCCTCGCTCTAAAAAACAACTTTTGGCCTCTTGGCCAGGTTTTTTCGATTCTAGCCCACTGTGCATCGTTAGAAGATACGGATTTCTATCGTATGCCGTAAGGATATTTGTCCTAATGGACCCAGGTTCGATGCTAGGACAAATCGTATGGACGTATTTTGAATAATTCGTTTAGGGTATTAAATAAATAGATGATTGTCTATCGTATGCCGTAAAGATTGTTGCCCTAACGGCTTAGGTTCGATCCCAGGACCATTTGAATGACCGTATTTTCAAAAATTCGTTACGGGATTTCCCGGTCAGGTAGTAGGTTGAAATTCGCCATATCTATAGAAGATAGGGATTTCTATCGTATGCAGTAAGAATATTTGTCCTCATTGACCCAGGTTCGATGCTAGGACAATTCTTATGGACGTATTTCGAATAATTCGTTTAGGTTATTGTAGTTGGTGCATGGAACTCTGGTGGTGGATGGATGGTGAAGGGACTGTTGCAGGTGGTATGTAATGCCATAGTTAAACTATCTTGCATTAAGCTTGCAGTATGCAAGCAACTTTTACGCAGCATCTACAAGGACGCCACAGCCTTTGTAATGCTGCATGAAGAAACAGAGGAATTCCGGATTGAGAAGGGAGTGAGACAAGGCGACTGCCTTTCACCAGATCTTTTTACAGCCGTTCAGGAAGATATCTTTAAAACCTTAGACTGAGAGGAAAGAGGCCTACGGGTCAATGGAGAGCACATCAGTCATTTGCGTTTCGCAGATGATATAGTACCCTTCGCAACCAACGGTGAAGTTCTAGCAACAAGACTTCAAGTTCTGAACATGGCGGGGCAGGAAATAGGACTCAGGATAAACTTATCGAAAACTAAGGTAATGTATAATTCTTTTGCAGCACAAGTACCAATCCTACTACAAGAGGTACCCCTTGATGTTTGTTCAGANCATATCATTGATTTATTTAAATATGGTAAAGTTTCCCATCTTCCAGCCTTTTCTAAACGACTACCTACTTCGCTACACTCTTGACCTTTTCGCAGTAAGTAGTTGATGAGGATAGCTTTGTTAACATTAATGTGCACAGCCACAGCATTTAACATAATGTTTTAATTCCCTTAACTGAGTATAACTGTTAGTTTCCTCAGTATTCAGCCGTAGTACTAATACGTCTGCACGGAACACGTTTCGCCGAAAGCTTTACATGTTAAATGTTATGTATTTCTCTAGGAAAGCGATTTCATGAATGGAGCATGAGGAAAAATGATTGAAAATGAGTTTAATAACGTTTTGGAGACTTCCTTATTTACGTTGTGCTCGGTTATCCTGAATAGTTGAAGGATGTGTTTTCTCCCCGCAAGGCGATAGGATGCAGCTAAGAGTTATAGAGTTATAAACCATCTGTTTTCTATTGCCCACTCGAACACCAGAAGTTAGGCGCTTTTGAGTGTTCTGCAAACATTTTTTTTCATTTGTGAAAAACACGTAGAGCCAAGAGTATGGCAATGTAAGCACGAAAGGCTAAGTAGTGTTCCTTTTCCAGGGGAACTTTGTTACTATTCCACGTTCCAAAAATCCTGGCAGTATTGCCTTATGGGGGAAACGGAAAGCCTCGCGCCGGGTCTCCTATAAAAGGGGAATCTGATTCAAATGGATAAAATTAAGATTTGTAGTATACGATGGTCGATTTCAACTTAAATTCTGATGAAGTTTGAATGAGAATGACTTTATCAACATAGTGATGAAGATTTTATGCTTTTATGTCAAAAGAAACAAAGCTTAAAGGAATATCGAATGAATGGCTGCGATTTTCACCCGTGAACATTTTTGAAACTGCCATTACTCGCTTCCAACACAACATAAAATGCTGATTTTTTCTGTGATTNTATTTGTTTTTTGCTTTCCTTAGTTCTGATACTGCATTATTTCTTAATATCATATATCTTTCTTTGTACTCTTTGTTGGTTGGACAGCTTTTATGTTTTTTGAATGCAAGATCTCTTTCCCTTACCAGAGAAAGTAGATATTCATTAAACCATTCTTTATTGTTTTGTCTATTGGTTGGCTTGTTCTTTATAACTTTTGCTTCAACATAGAATTTCTTCAAAGTTGAACTAAGTATTTCATAGATAATATCAGGATTTGTGTTCTTAAATGCTTCTTCCCAATCATGATTTTGTATTTTGTTATAAACTTTTTTCTCATCTATAAATTCTATACAAGTATCATGAGATATGTTTGTTAGCCTTATGTTAATAGGTATTGAAATTTTGATGCCAATAACATAGTGGTCTGATATTTTACTTTTAACAATGATTCCTTCTGAGATAAGGGTTTTACATCTAATATAAATGTGATCCAGACATGTCTGTGTAAGTATGTTATTAGCTACTTCCTCTCTTGTGTAGCTATTAATTATTTCATCATAGCCATTTTGAGTAAATAAGTCCCTATACTCAGTAACATATTTATCTAATTTGTTGCAAATGTTAATGTTTAAGTCACCAAGTACAATAATATTATGATTTTTTATTTTATTCAGAACTTCTTCTAGTTCATCTAAAAAGGAACTTTTACTTGTATTTGGGGGTCTGTAACATGTAACAAAAGAAAATTCTGATCCATGTATAACTACTTTACCTAGTAGTGATTCAAAAGACATGGTATTAAGATTACAAGATTCATTAAATTCCAAGGCACAGCTGACATACAGGACAATTCCCCCTCCTCTTTTATCTTTTCTGAGTTTTTTGTATGTTTTATAACCTTCGATGTCATAACACCAAACATCATCAGTTTGTATAAATACCTCAGTCAAAGCTAATATGTGTATGTCTATGTGTTGTGATAAATTATGTAAAGTTAGTTTTAGTTCATCAAAATGTTTTTTAATTGATCTTATGTTGAGATGGAAGGCATGGAAGTCTGAGTAATTTTTATATATTAGATTTAAATTGCAGGTTTCAAATATTTGGCAATGTGGCTTCTGAATTTTTATGAATTCAAAGTCATTCATAGTAAATTATTTACGATAATAGTGTATTACAATAATAAAATAGCAATAAAAATTTCAATTAAACCAGGAAATAGGATGAATCTAGGAGCTAGTTTGATGGGTGAGTTATTTTGCATAAGTCTGCCTCTTTAGTAGTTTTAATAATCTGATTAATCTTGGTAAGCGATATTTGGTGGAATTCCATCTTCACAATAACACAAATTGATGGATATTGTTTAATAATCTGACTATTTTTATCCTTTTTTACTAAGATTTGAAGATTTTTGTACCAACAGAATTTAAAGTGATTTTCCTTGACTTGTTGCTTAGTTTTCCAGAGTAGATCTTTAAAATACCAGGTTTAATGATCATTCATGACAATTTAATCACTGTATTTCAACCTAATCTTTATATCCCTTAGTTTGTTCTTGTGTTGTATAACTTTTTGTTTTCTTGGGATACTGTTGAACTTAACAACAACTTTGCATGTTCCCTCATTATTCCTTTTATTTATAATATACACATCTTCAATTTCATCACTCTTTAAGTCATCACAACCCATTTCATTTACAAGATCAATCACTTTTTGCTTTACAGTTTCTTTGCCCTCATCTCTTTTCACAAGACCAACGATTTATATAATGTCCTCAAGGTCCTTCTGTTCCAAGATGTTTACTTTTGAGTACAGATCCTCAATTACCCTATCTTTCCTTTAATCTTCTCGTCTCAGCTCGCTTAGTTCTTGTTTCAACTCATTTGCTAAGTCAATATGACTTTTCAAACAGTTTTTTAAATCTTCGTAACTATCACTTAGGAAATGAAGAGTGTTTTTGATGTCTATTTTGATGTCTTTCTTTATTTCCCTCAGTTCTTCCATAATTTTCATTAAAGTTTCTTTATCTTGCATTCCATCCTCATCTCTGTCAGAGCTTGTCGTCGGTGTTTCTCTACAAGCACGACATCTCCATTCTTCCTTTGATTTAAGGGACTTTCCTCTCCAAGTGTTCTCCGCCACACTGGAGCATCCAAAGTGCAGGCCGCTCAAACATCCCTTGCAGAAGACAAACCTACCATCATTTGGTAGAGTTTGCATACACCTAAAGCACTTTCCATTTGTGCTTGCCATTTGGCTTATTTTTTGTATGACAAAATTGCTATATCGAAATAACTTATCTTGCTGTTTCACAGTGCAGACGACTCCTTCATGTCACCTCTGGTATTTAGCACCACCTAATGTTTACCACATTATTATTATTATTATTATTATTATTATGATCTTTATTCAATCATTGCATAGTGTAGTCAGCATTGCTATCAAGTGTGTTGCTCCATGAGTATATAAAAGTTTAGTATGGAACAAGTTGAAGTTTTGGCCTGATTTATGAGTTTACATTTTTATAAGTTCGTACTCTATTCGAGTGACTGAAGGTAACCTGCAGAATTCACTAGTTTTGAAATAATCCCGGTTTTTCATAAGTGAGTTGTCTTGTTTGGTGTGAGCTACGGACCTGTGCCATGTGTGTTGGAAAGTTGCAGTTTCAGTGCTTAGTGGCTATACAATAGCTTAGTGGCTATACAATAGCTTAGTGGCTATACAATAGCTTAGTGGCTATACAATAGNTACTTACAAGGTACCATTTTTCTTTTAATTAAATACTCTATTGGGTTTCTTGATGGTGAGTCATCTTGGATATCATGGTTCAATAATTTCTGGGAGAAGGCATTCCATATCGAGAGCGTTTCACAAGGAAACACTCCTGTGTGATTACCATCAAAAATTGCTTCTCACATCAGATCCCCTGATATCCATGTCAACATATTGGTTTCCGCTGACTGTTAGTGCTATTACTGATGTTTTACATATATCAATAATGAGATGAAGCTATACCAACGCATGATGTTATTCTAAGTTTCAGAATATTTCAACATATGTGATATTAGGTAAGTGTAGATAATCCTATACTCCAAATTATCATTCTATTTTTAAAGTTTCATAAAATTAGTTACTATATATCACTCAAATTATTTTGCAGGTTCTACTTTGGTAATGTAAAATCACTTACTGTGAATCATTTATTCTTTTTTCCAGATATCAAGAAAAGAAGAAGTGCACAGAATTTTATAGTTCTGAGAATGTCAGTTCACTTTCCGACTCTCAGTTCCTACTCTATATCACGGATTCTTGTCGCTACGATAAATTAGTTCGTCCTCTTGCTAAAGTAAATAATGAAACAGAAAGTGGAACTTTGACTGTGTATGCCAGAGTGTACGTCTTCTTTTTGGGGTCAATTGAAGCTCAAAGTTTGGTGAGTCAAAGTGTGATGATTGTCCTATTTTAAGTAAACGGTGTATCACTGTTTGTGTGAATTATTTGAAGGTGTTCAAAGTCCTTGGAACTGTCTTTGAGTAAAGGTTGCAGAGGAAAAGGCCATTTCTCTGTGGAGAAAATTTCACCTCTCCTTTAATGGAAATAATGGAAAAGTTGTTTATAAAACTTTGTGAAGTGAAATACTGAATTTAGCGTAAAAACTATGTCATTTCTAAGAAGTAAATACAGGGAAGAAGTTACTGTGGATAGTTTAATGAAATAATTCATAAAAGAGATTAGCAAATATAGCAATCAATAATATAGTGGAATCATTTGCAGAAGCTTGTAATTTAGTTTTATTTCTCAAAATGCAGAAAATTTATGCAATGATTAAATTTACTAGAATACTGTTGTTTAAACTAAATGAAAAAACTTGTGAAAAAGAATCACTAAAAGGCATTTGCATATTTTTGTTATTATTTTCTATTCTTATTTATTGCATATCCATGCAATCCTTAATATTTATGACCTTGGCCTATTTTAATTCCAATTTTGTTTGCTTGTCATCATTTGTGTTACATTTTCTCCAAAGTATAAATGAAAGTCTAACTTGAAAGAAACTCAGTCCCTTTCATTCCTGTGGATGCTTTGAGAATCGTGTTAAGAATATATTAGCCCTCTGGCAAAATTTACTTTGGCTCCAAAAGCATCATTAAGTAAGAGTAAGACTGTTCTATATAATAGATTAATTTATAGAAGGGAAGCATTTTCTGCTCTCTGCTCATAATTACTTATTAATTGATATCCTTAAAATTCTGCCAGAGCTCATCCAATGGTTAATGAGATGACAATGATCTGGTTAGTACTATTATATAGGATCTTGACTATAAGGCAGAGTAATAGACAAATTATTTGCATCTAAAACTGCTTTACTTGATACACAATTTGAATATCAATCAGAATTGATTTGAACTGTGGATTAAGAGAAAACAAAACTTATGGGTAATTCTTTTTCACTTTTTCTTTAATTTTTTGGTCGTAAGCATTTCAATCAGTTCACTCTTCTGATTGTTTTACCATTGTTTTCATCACATTGCTTTACGTTACAGCAATTTACTGCTCAGTTATTGCTGCAGCTACAATGGCAGGATCCACGACTGAAATTTGATCTTTTGAGAGGACCAGTTGTTGGAGAGTCATTCTTGAAAGAGCGTCTATGGGTTCCTCATCTATATCTTTCAAATGAAAGAGACTCTTTTGTGATGGGTGGCAGGGATTCTAAGGATGTATTGATATCAATACAGCCTGATGGCACTGTTCTTTATTCTAGTAGGTGAGTTATTCTGTCATTGATTTTATTCATTGATTGATGGCTTAGGAAAGGAATGTCTGCATTCTGAAGGAATACGAAGTTGTTGGCAATATGACTGTATACAGTCATATTGCCATATGTCAGTTTGTATTTGCTAGTAACTACATAAAGAGCCTTGTGATAGTGGGTTTTGTCATCTGAAAAAGGAATTTACATTTATTTTTCCATTTGGACCCACCCAGTAGCACTCATTTCTCACCATCATTATGAAATCATTTATATTACTTTTAGTACTTACCTATTGCTACTTTAGTTAATTTGTATTTACAATTTTAATCATGTCATTCAAACATATATGAATGAGCATATGAAACTTAGCATCAGTGATCAGTTCACTATGTAAATAACAATCTTAGTTTAAAAGGAATAACAAGTGTGAAAAAATATATATAGCAGACTGGATATAGCCGCAAAACTTAATTGTGCAAAGTTTAACACCTTTACCTCAATCCTTAATCTTAGTTTATTTCCAGAGTAAATGGTTGGTAAATACCTAATAGTGCAGTGGTTCATATTGTATCCTTTGGTGAATATGTTTTAATTAATTTAATCCTCAGTTTTTCAGTATTCCCTTAACAGTGAAAAGTGAGAGGCATTTCAATTAATTGAAAGCAAAAAATAGGTGAAACTGCAGCTGTAGAATTCTTCCTTCTCTCCTTCTATGACTGTTATTTGACAAAATGAATTTTCTTAATCTCCTGAAGTGACAAGCGGCTCAGGGTACTTAAGCGTTGCCAACTGTTGTGTTATCAAAATATGGACATTTTCAGGAATGTAACAGCAGTGCTTGATGTGGCTTTCTGTGTTTTCAAAGCAGAAAATAATTGAAGGTGAACAGTTGAATGGATGGAATCAGATTATTTGGTAATAAGCTATGGTGGCTGCTGATGGTTGTGTTATAAGTAAACTCCAAAACCCATCAAAAGTATGATGGTTTTTGGAGTTTACTTTGAAGAACTTAGAATATTTGGTAGTATTGGTTTCTAAGAAGTATTTTAATTTTGCAATGCTATCAAACTAATACCCGGAAAAGGGGGTAATAAGTATCAGCAGAAATATGTAGTCTCCAATAGGACTGTTACAGTACATTTGTTGATATTGGATAATAAACATGTAATATTTTAAGAATCATGATGCAACTCTTCTCTGTTATTTCAGGGTGAAATTGAACCTATTCTGTCTCATGGATTTGCAGAAATTTCCTTTTGATCATCAGGAATGCCCTTTATCTTTTGAAAGTTGTAAGTTATGACAAAATTAAGAGGTAAAATTAGATTTTTATGGACATCCAGTTGCAGTCATTATTAAAAAACAACATTCTTTGGAGTTAATATCTCTTATGTAAGCACAATTATTATATGATCATTGTAATGAGTATGGTAAGTCACAAAGTTCAACAGCCCTCCTGAGCCAAAGGAGGCTCCTCAGAAGTTGCCTGATTTACACAGTGTTAAAAAGTTTTTATTTTTAAAGTGTTATAGTTGCTTAAGTTAAACAAAATTTATATTACACNTTTACCAAAAATTCTCGACTTCCCCTACGATTTCTGTTAAATACTTTCCTCAAAAACGTTTGTCTGCAAAATAAATAATGCTATCGGAAAGAAAATAATTTGAGGCAGAGTTGGATGTTAAAAATAATGTGTTCCTTAAATTAGAGAACTCAAGGCACGCTTTCAAACAGAACGGGAAAAATATCCAGAATTTCTTTGAAATGTAACATTTTCGTTTTTTATGCAATGATGGTAGTAAAGATCCAAAAGTTAAACACACAGTAAAATCCGGCTACAATTCCATTCAATACTAAAAAAATTCAAACAATTTTGACTTTCTGTATATTTTTACGCAAATGTCGCAACAGCTCCCGAGTATCTCCCGTTTAAAATGCACGGGCGAATGCATTTTAAATGGTGTCTTCATGATGGTGAATCAAGTATAGACAATTTCCAGTTTCCATTTTCTTGGAGTGTCCAGACATCGAATCTATACAAATGTTTAGTGTATAGAAGATATTGGAAACGATCTATCTCCGTATCATTAACACACAAAAATGGATTTGAGAAAATCTAAACCATTGAAAGAAAATTTTATTTTCAGAATGACTTATGTGGGGAATGGAATGTATTTAATAAAATCCACATAAAATGTTTTCAATTCGATATTTTCCTTACTAAGTAGCTATCCATTTAGTGATTTTCTGAGTTTAATTACTTAAGGCAGACAAAAGAACACAATGTAGATTTGGGAATTGATTCGCATTCAACATTTTTGGTTTCACAAGTCGTGAAACATATCTCTTCTTAAATTAGGAAGAAAAAACGTTTCAGTAAATTTTGCTATTTATATCTGTCAGTGGATTTATCTTCACTCCAATATCTATCCCTATTCTGTAATCAGAAAACAATTTGAAAGTAAGTGAGCAAGTGAGCTCAAATAGAGCGAGAAAGAATTGAGATGTCTAATCACAAGTAAGGGATGAGGAGGCTAGCTAGAGAAGAGATTCTCTGAAGTTGATTTGCCCTCCTCTTTAGTCAGATACGTCATTTGTTTTGCTTGTTCTTGTAACATGGTATTGCCTGGGTCGAGGTTGGGCAAGAAGGGCGGCAGTGGAAGTGGACCAATCTGCACAAGTGCTGGCAACGCCAGTGTCTCACCAAAGTTTTTCCTGAAAGCTATCAGAAAAAGCTCTGAACATACATCCATGGTTGGCAGATGACTCATATTGTATGATTCACATGCAAATGAATAGTAGTTAAATTCAATGATTGAAGGTAAAACTATGACAGAAACTAAAGATTATTTTGCTATCCATCTTAAAGCCAAGTAGCACTCCAGGAAAAAGTAATCAATATTTTGATATGTTTCATAGTTTTACATCAAATGTGGTTTGCAACATGTTCACAAAAAGTCATTTGCAGGAAAATGACATCTTTCAATTGTTAAATGGTGAAAATAGAACTCATTCATTTCTTAGTATGCCATCATGGCAAGGGAAAAGCCAATGGCCTTAAAACTGCTTTTCCTGTCAGATACAGACACCCCCTAACAGCAATTAAGTTAAAAATTAATTATTGATTAAAATGCTTCATGATTGTGAATGTAATTTTATTTCCGCAATATTTGCCAATAACTATAAACATAAATGTTAATTTTTTGTCATAATTGTAGTTTCATATTAATTAAATATTTGTAAGTATCCTAAGGCTTGACTTAAATTTATAAGAGTAAGTTGGGTCATTCCATGTCAGGTGGTCCAATTTTAGAGAAGGGCCCCTCTCAACCATAATAGATTTCAATGAAATATTGTCTAAACATTTACTCATAATCCCAATGACCATAGACCAAGTTTTACATCCACCGGTGCAATACTTGCTGAGATATAGTCATTTGTTTGACCCCCTACCACAGCCTTCTACAGTACGACATTGAGTTTGAGATAGAAGATCATCCCATTCATCCCTATTTGCTGAGATATAGTCATTTGTTTGACCCCCTACCACAGCCTTCTACAGTACGACATTGAGTTTGAGATAGAAGATCATCCCATTCATCCCTATTTGCTGAGATATAGTCATTTGTTTGACCCCCTACCACAGCCTTCTACAGTA
>KZ310521.1:19154-30165 GCA_000376725.2 Ladona fulva
GGAAACAAGGGATAGATACCAAGTACATCCAACTTTTACGCAGCATCTACAAGGACGCCACAGCCTCTGTAATGCTGCATGAAGAAACAGAGGAATTCCGGATTGAGAAGTGAGTGAGACAAGGCGACTGCGTTTCACCAGTTCTTTCAGCACATCCGTCATTTGCATTTCGCAGATGATATAGTAGTCTTCGCAACCAACGGTGAAGATCTAGCATCAAGACTTCAAGAACTGAACGCGGCAGGGCAGAAAATAGGACTCAGGATAAACATATCGAAAACTAAGGCAATGTATAATTCTTTTGCAGCACAAGTACCAATCCTATTACAAGAGGTTCCCTTTGATGTTTGTTCAGAGTACACTTACCAGGGACAACTAGTTATGACAGGAGAGAAAAAACGGATCAATTAAGTGAATCAAAGAATAAAACTAGGATGGAGTGTTTTCGGAAGGAACAACCATTTTCTGAAGTCAAAAATGCCAATGGTCTTGAAGAGAAAGGTCTTCAACCAATGCATTCTACCAGTTTTGACATATGGAAGTGAAACATGGGTGTTAAACGCAGCAATAACCCANTGTAAATGTATTTAATTATTCTGTTTTGAATTTTAATTAGTCTACTAAGGTAAGTTTTACATGTACCACCCCACACTGATATGCCATACCTTAAGAGGGATTTATTGGTTGCGTTGTTTTTTGTGAGTTTTGCTTCAATGCAGAAATTCTTCAAAGTTGAACTAAGTATTCCATAGATAATATCAAGATTTGTGTTTTTAAATGCTTCTTCCCAATCATGATTTTGTATTTTATCATACATTTTCTTTTCATTTATAATCTTTTCATATATAAATTCTATGCAAGTATCATGAGATATGTTTGTTTGCATTATTTTGTTAGGTATTGAAATTTTGATGCCAATAATATAGTGGTCTGATATTTTACTTTTAACAATAATTCCTTCTGAGATAAGAGTTTTAAATCTAATATAAATGTCATCTAGACATGTCTGTGTAAGTATGTTATTAGCTATTTCCTCCCTTGTGTAGCTATTAATTATTTCATCATAGCTATTTTGAGTAAATAAGTCACTATACTCAGTAGCATATTTATCTGATTCATGCAAATGTTGATGTTTATATCACCAAATACAATAATGTTATGATTTTTGATTTTATTCAGCACTCCTAGTTCATCTAAAAAGGAACTTTTACTTGTATTTGGGGGTCTGTAACATGTAACAAAAGAAAATTCTGATCCATGTATAACTACTTTACCTAGTAGTGATTCAAAAGATATGGTACTAAGATTACATTCATGAAATTCCAAGGCACAGCTGACATAAAGGACAATTCCCCCTCCATTTTTATCTTTTCTAAGTTTTTTGTATGTTTTATACCCTTCGATGTCATAACACCAAACATCATTAGTTTGTATAAATACCTCGGTTAAAGCTAATATGTGTATGTCTATGTGTTGTGATAAATTATGTAAAGTTGTAGCAGGTGTATATTTAACCCTTTAGCTGCGGGACCCTCAAATTTTTCTACATCTGTGTGCGGGAGAAAAGTAACAGGAGTACTGGAGGTGCAGGCAAGTCCTAGCAGGTAGTTTTCCCTTATAATCCGGGTCGACCTTTTCTTTATGGGTGCGGTCAGTGGTTATTGTTTAGAAATTATGGTTGGTATCATATATAATAGATTTAATACGAAATTTGTTTTGTATAAGCAGTCCGATTTACTTTCCTTGCACTTTNTCCCTATTTGCTGAGATATAGTCATTTGTTTGACCCCCTACCACAGCCTTCTACAGTATGACATTGAATTCTTACCAACTTTGAGACATGTTAACTCAAGGAGTATTCTGTTGAGGGAAACAAAACAAAAATTTATTCACAACTTTTGTTGCTTTATTACACAAAATAATAACCGAACTATCATGAGCAAATTCCATGCAGAAAATTTGAAGCAAATTTGGTTTAAAAAATTATGGCTTGAAAAAATTTTAAGTTTGCCATTTTATATCTTTGGTTGCCTTGTAACTACTCAATAATGGTGTTAGAATAAAAAGTTTCATTTTCCTAATGCTTTCCATTAGTTTAAAGATTGAGTGTAAATATTAAGAATTTCGCTATGACACAAAAAATAGGGTATATTCAGCTGACATTTCCTAAAAAAGACCCTCTTAAAACTTTTAAAATAATTTTTATTAGAAAGAACATGCTTTTATCCCTCTAATAATGTAGATTTGGTTTTTCATTGTAGGCATACAAGGACTGAGAAATCGAGATACAGATGAGGCTACCTCTGCTTAAAAATTGTGGTACAAAAAAATTTAAAGTTTGGCATTTTATATCTCTGGAAATGTTCATATGATAAACGGGAAACTTTGTGACTTGTAACTACTTAGAACATAATGTTTGAATAAAAAGTTTCATTTTCCTAATGCCATTTGTTAGTATAAAAATTGAGTGTAAATATTACGAACTTTGGTACAATGCCGAAAATAGGGCATTTCCTGCTCATATTTACTAAAAATGACCCTCTCAGAACTCTTTGAAATTCTTTTTATAAGAGAGAGCCTTTATTACCTCTAAAAATTTAGACTTTATTTACCATTGCAGGCATATAATCCTTAAAAATAGGGATGAATGGGATGATCTTCTATCTCAAACTCAATTTCGTACTGTAGTAAAAAACTCATTGTCTTACTATGGAAGGCTGTGGTTGATGTCAAACAAATTACTATATCTCAGCACCGGTGGATGTAAAACTTGGCCAATTGTCATTGGGAATATGAGTAAATGTTTAGACAATATTTCATTGAAATCTGTTATGGTTGAGTGGGGCACTTCTCTAAAATTGGACCACTTGACTTGGAATGAACCAGTTGTAATAATGTTTGAAGACCCACAAAATTCTTTTATTTTTCAGCCGGAAATTACAGTACTCTGGTGATTCATTTCCATCTAACTAGGCAAATTGGTCATTATGTAATGGACTATTTCCTTCCCTCCATTTTGCTGGTTGGTCTCTCTTGGATTGCCTTCTGGCTGGATCCAAATGCTGTTCCAGGACGGGTGACTTTAGGTGACTATTATTTGCTGAAATATGTCAAAACAACTTTTGTGCATATTGTTTAGATTAATAAATCATTTCTCTATATATATCTGTAATAGCATGTGACTATGTGAGCAGAAAATTAATTTAAAAGTACATGTATTATATATAGATGCTTTGGGGGGATATAGGATACAAATTTATAGCTAAATCCTCATATATTGTTCACTTTGTCTTTTTATGTCATATAGACTCCAATAACAGAAAAGAAAAGAAATATAACATGGGTCTGATCCCAAATTTTCTCTTCATATTCCCAAGGCCCCCCAATTTTTCAAATCATAATTCATTGTGGAGATTTTTGGATATTTTGGGAAGTACTTCCTGGCAAGGTAGAGGGTTAAGAATCAAGATATTGTTAGATAAGATGCTTCTGTAATGTAAGGCAAAAACATATCCTAGACGTAAACATATGAAATCCTTGGGTTCAATGCCAGGCTATTTCAAATGTTCTTCTACAATAAATGTTTAGAAACTGAGAATGAATTTTTAATTACTTACCTGTTAAATAATAGTGGTAAAATTAGGGCGGAATATAAAATTGTAGTTGTAGATATCTGAATTATGTAGGGGTGTTGTAATTTGAAGGAAAGAGGATTAGGAAGCCAAAGAGAGACATTGAGGACATTGTAGATGGGAAAGCAATGGAATCACATGATCTGTGCAATGAACAGTATTTGTACTGAATGTGGGCTTTTGTCATAATAATAATAATAATAATAAAGGACTTTATTCAGGGCGAGATTGAGACTAACAAGTCTCTTCTTACATCTAACCCTTATATGTCATATAGGCTCAAGCACAATGCTGACATTCATCACTCTCACCAGAAACACAGGGACTGCTCTGCCAAAGGTGTCATATGTCAAAGCCACAGAGATTTGGTTTATGGTCTGCACTGGATTTATATTTGGATCATTAATCGAGTTTGCATTTGTAAACACTATTTGGAGGAGAAGGTGAGTTATGTTCCAAACACATTTATATTTAAATATACAACATCTGTTTCTTCATAATGAGACATTAACTACAGCAATATAAAATTACATTATACACAGGAAAAATGTTGAATTAAAGAAGGTGAATAGTAAATATATTTTGAGATCAACATTAACTCCACGAATGCATAGGAAGTACAATGGAATGAAAGGTGGAAGTTTGTCTGGTTCCACCTCAGGAGAACTTGATAGATCATGGACATCTATCGGAGATTTGTCTGAACTGAAGCAGCGCCCTTTTTTCACAGAAGAGGTAAATATCTCTTGAAATTTAATTTTCTGGGTTTGTTTTGAGAATTGTTTATAAATTTCTTAGGTAAATTAGATTTGAAGATGAGAAGCTTTTTTTGCTTTCAATTTAACATTGGAATATATTATATTGGCTGGTAGCTTCACAAGCAGGCCTTATAGCTGCTTAATTCCATACTCAGTCTCTACTAAATTTCTTGAGAATGAACTCATTTCTTCTCCTCATGGATAAACTTGAGTTGTTGATGAATTCCATTGGTCCATTCATTTGGTCTAAAGGATAAATTTTCCTTCGTATTTAAGTTAACCACAGTATGATGCAAGAAATAATACAAAAAAGGTTCAACTTTCTACTTCAAGAAGTAATGCATAACTAGGATATAAAGCAAGCCAGGAAGAAATAAATATGTAAACAACTATAATTCTAGCTGCCCTCCTTTTTCAATTGTAGCATGTGACTCATCCCTAAAACCTCATTTACACAGGGGAAGGGTCTTCACAAAGGCAACCGCAACAATATGCTTTCAGTGCAATCAGTTGATGGCATAGGAAGAGAAGGTGGAGACATGTTTCCATCTACGATGACAGTTGATTCAAGTCTTTGTACAACACTTCCTGCAGGAACTAATGACAAGAACATAGACTGTGTGAGTGTGTCAATCCCTGTCCCCAGTGGAGAACCGACACCAAGTTCCAAGAGTTTCACGACCATGACACCTCAAGAAATAGCAACATGGATAGACAGGCGCAGCCGTGTTGTTTTTCCTGTTTCTTTCTTGATCTTCAACATGCTGTATTGGGGATTTGTTTGGATATAGTTGAAAAATGTAAATCTTTTGATTTTTGTTGGTACAATGTGTGCAATATCTCATATTTCTCTCTAAAATTAGAGAGCAATGAATCTTAGATCAATTTAGTGCAGTATAAAAGTTTAATTAGGTGATTTTAGCAGTGAATGCCTAAAGAAGTTGTGATCTTAGGCTCCTTTGAGATCATCTCTCAAAGACTTATTGCCAACCTCATATTTCTTTCATGATCCAATACTTAGTATCAGAGTTGTTTGTAAGCCTGTGAGGCATCTTTAGATTTATTCTGTTACACTATATTTTCTGTAACAGGCCCGTTTTACTAAAAAATGGTTGGGGTATTCAACCTTGTAATGAATTCTATGGTAAAATTTCTTTTGTAAAAATAATGCTCCAAAAATCTTTTGATATTTTCTTTTTTTTAACAACACATTTTGCATTACTTGTCATATTTTATTAAATGATTCATATNATAGTAAAAGGTAGTTGCCTACTGCATGTTATACAGTAATTGGTTTTTCCAATTCTTGTTTCACACAGGTTTGAAGTGTTATAATTTCATAAAGTGTTTAAAATTGAATTCCAACATTTACATGTCCTAGCAGTGAACCATGGAACAATGGGGAAGTAGTCTATCTATAATATCTGTGCTATCTAATACTTCTGTACTTTGAGCTAATTATCTTTCCCTACCCGCTTTTCTTTTCCTTCTATCAGCAAACTTTCCCCTAAAATTTGTTGTTGACAACTGTAACCAGCCTTCTTTCTTATCTAATTTTCTCAGATACCTCATCTAATCCAAACTCAATCAGACCTTTTATTTGCAGGTTTCTTTTAAGACACCTCACTTCAGTCATACTGAATTGAAGACATCTCCTCCATTTAATATCACCCCACTTTTGCTTTGCTTTTATTATTGGGATAAAGAATTAATATGGAACTCTTTATACCAAAACCTAAATTGTGGATTTTTCTTCTTCTCAAGGCATTATAATATTCCTAAAAGTGAGAGCAGAATAATATTATCATATCATGTACAAGTGTTTTATTTAATTAATGCAAGTTATATTTTTTGGAAGGGACTTATGACACAGATGATCTGGTGTTGCTGTGGGAGCCAAATTCTCCAGTCACACTCAATGAGAATCTCCATCTCACAGAGTACAATCTTGATGACATGTGGGTCAATAGCTCATATGTCACCTATTCCTTGCCTGACATTCACCTACCAGCAGATTTTTATGAGAAATCTAATGGAACTGAAGAGGGGGCAAGATTTGATTACCATTTTGATGATGTCCAGAAGGTTCACCGTGGAAAATTTGGTGAGCCTTCATAAGGATCTGATGGTTTACACAAGAGACCAACTTAGAATAGAATAAATCAATTTATATTCCTGTGAAAGATATTGTATAGCCAGGCAGAATTTACAGTGGCACATTGTCAGCACATCAAATCCTGAATTCTCCTTTTGGCATTTCTAGACTGCAATAGACCATCAACTTACCAGTTTTGGTAGCTTTCCAAATTTTTCAAAGTCCTTGGTAGTATCAGGATTATTGATACACATGCATATGTACTGAAATTCATTTCATAATTAAAATATTAATCATAATAATAATAGTAATTACAACTTCATAAGGCGAATTCTGGTCTTAAGAAACTTCTCTTACAATTAACCTTTTTCAAATCACGAACTCTAATAACCATGCCCTAATCAGGATTTGAATCCTGAACCTGGTCATAGCAATACTAATGCACTGACCCCTGCACCACAGAGGTCTTAATTATTGTATCATCTAACATTTCAGTTAAACTTGAAATACTTAACGGACCCCTTTACTTCACAGGAAATATAAGGGCAGGATTATCGTTCTTAGTACTAGTACTTAGTTCTAGCTTCGGCTGCTGTTCAGGTTGCAAAATTTCCCCTCGCAAAAGTGGTGTGGGTAGACCTTCTGTAGGAAGGATGGTCAAGTTGGTAGTGGGAAAATTTATCCTAATGGTTAGCTGAAATTAAGACAAAGAGTCAGCCAAGAAGAAATTTCATTGCAGTTTCATTACTGTGAATCTCAGCCCAAAGAAGAGCCCCCAATATAGTTTTTAAAACACTGAGTGTATATATTCAATTATGATTGAAAATAATTAATGCTTCTGGAATCAGAAGTAACTATACTAGATTCACCATCATAAGACACCATTTAAAATGCATTCGCCCGTGCATTTTAAACGGGAGATACTCGGGAGCTGTTGCGACATTTGCGTAAAAATATACAGAAAGTCAAAATTGTTTGAATTTTTTTAGTATTGAATGGAATTGTAGCCGGATTTTACTGTGTGTTTAACTTTTGGATCTTTACTACCATCATTGCATAAAAAACGAAAATGTTACATTTCAAAGAAATTCTGGATATTTTTCCCGTTCTGTTTGAAAGCGTGCCTTGAGTTCTCTAATTTAAGGAACACATTATTTTTAACATCCAACTCTGCCTCAAAGTATTTTCTTTCCGATAGCATTATTTATTTTGCAGACAAACGTTTTTGAGGAAAGTATTTAACAGAAATCGTAGGGGAAGTCGAGAATTTTTGGTAAAATGCATTGCAGCAAGGGCATGCTGGCTATCTTCCGTCGTATTTGCTTTGGAAAAAACTTCCAGCGAGAAAGTTTCTCAGGGAATAGTGAAATTATTTTATTTGCATATTTTAATGTCATAAGTTTATAACTAACTCATGAAAAACAATTTTTCTTTCGGAGGTAACGCCGTTCACGGCGCGGGCAGCGAGGGTTCGAGCGGATATCTCTGCGATGTGAACAATCTTCCTGCTGTTTCGATTGTTTGTCATGATACTGTTAATTAAACGATCAGTTAGCATTTAAATAACAACATATCATTGATTTATTNTCTGAGGATGGCGATGAGTCTGAAGCCCAGCTGGTGGTACCCCGATCCCTGGTGCCAAGAATACTGGAGTACCATGATGCCCCCACTGCAGGACATTATGGAATAGAAAAAACGTTTCAGAAAATAGCTTCACGCTATTACTGGACTGGTATGCGGCAGGATATTAGAAAGCATGTGAAGGGGTGCCTTGAATGCCAGAGGTACAAGCCTGACAATTTGAAGCCAGCCGGATTGTAGCAAACCCCTGTGCAAAACCAGAGGTTTGTGGTACTGGCCATTGATTTGTTTGGCCCCCTGCCTGAAACTACCACTGGGGATACTTGTTGTTGAGGACACAGCGACCAGATGGGTTGAGCTCTTCCCCTTGAAGGAAGCTACTGCAGCTGCCTGCTCCAAGTGTCTTGTGGACGAGGTAATCCTTTGGTATGGAACGCCAAGGAGGGTCATAAGTGACAATGGCCCTCAATTCGTCTCTGAAGTTATGCAGAAGGTTGCCCATTGTCTTGGGTTCAAACAGAGTCTTATTCCTGTCCTTATTCCTGCCCTTATTCCAGAGGCTAACCCTGCAGAAAGAAAGAATCGGGACCTGAAAATGCAGCTGGGCATTCATGTAGCAACCTGCCACTCCCAATGGAGAGAACACCTTCCATCGATTCGATTTGCGATGAACTCAACAAGCAACCAATCCACAGGACACACAGCAGCATACTTGTTCTTCGGCAGAGAATTAAGGTCACCAGGCTATGTACAACATGATATGAGGGCCATAATCGACGGCTCTCCTTTTGTTCCCCAAATCACTCCCTATTTGAGAACCTTTGCGCTGGCACTTAAGGTAGCTAAAGAGAAGCAGCAGACAGCCAGACCGGCGGAAGAAGGCTGGCGATCAGAAGCGGCGAATTAACCCTGATTTTCAAATTGGGGACAAGGTGCTAGTGGACCTCCACCCAATCAGCAGGGCCCAACAGGGGTTTTCTTCTAAGCTCGCACCAAGAAGGGATGGGCCCTATGCGGTTGTTGCCAAGAAATCTCCAAGTTCCTTTCAGATTGCCAGAGTGGATAATCCAGGGACGCCTGTAGGTGTGTACCATGCGTCAGCCTTACATCCTTTCACCCCTACCTCTGAAAAAGGTACACCCCTCCCTGTCCATCCCTTGTGAAAGCGTGGACGCCCACGGAGATGTGTAGCTGTGCCTCAAAGACAAGATGCAGCCCTGGATAATGGAACCAATGTGGTGCGACGATCAGGGAGGCAAATTAGCCCCCAGCTCGGCTTTCTTTATAGAGTAGGGTCCGAGGTCGGATTCCCAACTCTAAGGGGGAGGGTGTAGCAGGTGTATATTTAAAAGGCCACTAGATGGCAGCATACTCAGAGGCTTAGCATAGGAGTAGCATTGTTGAGTTGTTTATTAGAACAATGGGACTGAGCATCTAGTGTTGCAGTGTACGTTTGAGTGGACTCTCAAAAAACTCGAACCCTGCTACAAAGTTAATTTTAGTCCATCAAAATGTTTTTTAATTGATCTTATGTTGAGATGGAAGGCATGGAGGTCTGAGTAATTTTTATACATTAGATTTAAATTGCAGGTTTCAAATATTTGGCAATGTGGCTTCTGAATGTTTATGAATTCAAAGTCATTCATAGTAAATTATTTACAGTTAGTTTTAGTTCATCAAAATGTTTTTTAATTGATCTTATGTTGAGATGGAAGGCATGGAAGTCTGAGTAATTTTTATATATTAGATTTAAATTGCAGGTTTCAAATATTTGGCAATGTGGCTTCTGAATTTTTATGAATTCAAAGTCATTCATAGTAAATTATTTACGATAATAGTATATTTCAATAATAAAATAGCAATAAAATTTCAAATAAACCAGGAAGTAGGATGAATCTAGGAGCTAGTTTGATGGTGAGTTATTTTGCATAAGTCTGCCTCTTTAGTAATTTTAATAATCTGACTATTTTCATCTTTTTTTACTAGGATTTGATGATTTTTGTACCAACAGANTTTTATGTCAAAAGAAACAAAGCTTAAAGGAATATCGAATGAATGGCTGCGATTTTCACCCGTGAACATTTTTGAAACTGCCATTACTCGCTTCCAACACAACATAAAATGCTGATTTTTTCTGTGATTGCTCTTTGCATCATCCGAACGCTTATAAATCACATGAGATTAATTTTCGAGTAATCACGTCTTCGTAAAAAATTGTGATATCATAACGTAACTTTCGAAAAATTTGGTCGTGCAGTCTAATTTATACGTCGCCTAAAACTTTTTTGTTCCTCACGTGACGAAGAACCTGTCGCGAGAGAAATTGAGAAAAACGTTGAAATTTTTATTTACAGTTTGTTTCGAGACGTTATCTTGAACAGAACTTTAGTTTTCGAATTTCATATCCGAGAGAGTAGTCGCCTCGCGCTTCGATTCGCGGTGGCTGATTATGAGAAATCTTCACCCATCCCATAGATATCTCTGGGAAACCGCGATAAATATGCCCACCAGATGTGTAATCTGCTTCAGATAAGCAATTAAATACCTTTAAATTCCCTGGTCCCTGGGAATTAAGTCCTTTGAATGTTTTACATCAACCTAGCGTCAAACCTACGATCATTTTGGGAGCGGTCTTTTCAGTACATGGAAGAGAATCACTTCCTGCACCTGCAGTTAAAATTTTAATTCCCTAGCTTTACGGGAAGTACCTGAAAAAAATTTCCAAAAATGTAAGAAAACCCGTCCAATGCATTCTTATGGGAAAAGAGCCGTTTTTAGGGCCTCCTAGAATCGAACCCATGATGCCTAGGGTGGATGTCCGCTTCTTTTCTAGGTGTCCAAACCTAGGGCTTTACGGCAAAAAAATCGCCGGCTCAGTGAGGCAATTCCTTCTGCCTCATCTTTAGTATCCTATATGTATATATGGGCACCGGGAGTCGGCT
>APVN02036611.1:0-11653 GCA_000376725.2 Ladona fulva
TACTACTACTACTACTACTGAAGTACAACAACTTCCTAAATACATTTTCTTTCAACTACGTTACAACTAATGTAGATATTTTCTACCAATCAAATGCTTATATTCTCACTTCCTCACCAGATTTCGAGGGTACCGATGGAGTTGTTCCCGTGGCACCTCATTTTAGAGGAGAAACGTGAATTGGAAAACGCATTACCTTATCATAATCCCTCTAGCCAACACTTTTCCGTATGCTACTCATAGTTTATTTTGGAAGAATATTCTCTAAGAGCATTTTCCCCGGAATATGTTAGGAAAAAGGAGGGACTGAAACGATAATGAACTTGTCAGGAAATGTGTATGAAGTTGTAAGTAAAGATTCAATTAATAGTATTAATACCACCTCCTTCGCCATGACCTGCGGTACACCTTTGATAGCTGTAACTGTAAACGCTGGAAAGGTCGAGCAATTCCCTTGAATTTTTTTACTAAGCAATCAACATATTAAAAAATGACATGATATAAGATGTTATTCATTATGGTTCGTTTTAAGAGTAATAAAATCAAGTTCATTTCGTTTTACATAGTTAGGGGTTTTATTTAAATAAGCATGAATAGATGTTACATAGAGTTTTAAGGTTCGAAGTAGCAGAAACGTATCTGTGAAATCTTATACGACTCCTGAAGGTTTTAAATTTCTTTTGGTAGCCTTGCAAAGGGAAACGGAATGATAAATTCTCCGTCCTCTTTTGAACGTGACAGAGGGAATAATAAGATACACTTCAACTACCCAGCAAAGTGCCCTTAATGGTAAAAAGAGAACGCTCTGAATCCATTTACTTGTATCAAAAATTATGTCTTTGAAGTAGTTTTTGAATAAAGTCTTTACAGATGTGATTTGAGAGAGGTGAATTATTATTTGAAGATTTTATTACATCGCCTATTTGTTTTAGAAGCCCGTAAAGAAAATTCTGTCTTTCAAGTTTGACTTCTTCCTCGATTGTGTAACGTAGTATTTACAAGACTTTAAAGTTTAAAAGTAACAGGAAAATCTCATGATTGTATGAGGATCTCGTGATTTCATGAGGAGGATGGATTTCATTAAAACTAAGTTTCAGTATATCATGATTTCGTTCTTCTTACACAGCTGATTTTGAGTTGTGTGCGAACGAGACTCATGATCTTCATTTCAGTTTTTGGAAAGTTTGCAATCTTCTTTTTACGATTTAATTTTAACTCAAAAAATATGTACTCTCCCAAACTCTCTTAGTTATTCCCTTTATATAAAGGAAGTTAACGGTGAGCAATACTCCAAAGGCTGATCCTTTGACTTTTGCAATAAATTTCTCATAATTTCCTCAGATTATGAGTATTTTTTATCTTCATTTCTTCCTGAGCTTTCGTTTCTTTCATTAATTTTTACTAATATTAGCTTTGTTTTTGTTATTCAAAATAAATTTAATCGAAAATTAAAATTATCTTCTTTAGTAGGGCATAAAACCTTTCTGCTTTAATGTCAAGCCCCAAAGATTAAAAAAGATCTCGTGAGCTTGCAAGAGCTACCATTTTTGCTCTTTTCTAGTACAATTACGATCACTTAATGGAAAATATAATTCTCTCACAGTTCAGTAGAGGATCTTTGTAAGCACCTCGCTACGTACACCAATGAACGGTCAAAAGAAACGTTCCACAGCAATATTTATGTTAGTAAGACTATCATAATTAAGAAAGGTGAATTTCTTTACACATTGAAGTCGTGTAGCTGTTCCCAAAGGAATAACAAGTGTGAAAATAACGACATGACTGGAACTCGAACCACCCAGGTCTCCCACTTTCCGGGCAGGTTTTCTAATCACTGAACTACCATGCCGCAGTTCAGTGGTTAGAATACCTGCCCGGAAAATTATATTACTATCATAATTGTTAATTAGAATTCTCGTTGAAATAATCTGACTGATGTTGATATTCATACTACGAATCTTCGATTGTATCGTGTAAAAACTCCCTTGCATCAATTAAATACTGCAACTTTCAACAATTTTCGATTGAAATATAGTCTTAATCATCACTAGTCAGTCATCTATTATGTTATGTTATTCCAGTCCCTGCTAGTAATTACATTTGCCACACATTTCAAACATTCACAGAATTGGCACTAAGGGAGGTAAAAACCGTTCTGATAGTCTTTATATAAATCAATTATTAACCGTATACTAATGTATGTATTAATTAATGTACGTGTATAAATAACCAAATCCAGAATTTTCTGGAATATCCTCAAGTATATTAATTAGTACGTACATCTCAAACTTTCTGTTTTCGGAAACTTTATGAGGGACATTCGAAAGCTCAAAGAACATAAATATAAATATGTTAGTTTCCGTTCAAAAGGAGGAAGTCATTCAGTATAGACTGACCTTTGACAAGATATTGCGGATGTTTCATGGAAATTACAGTATCACATACAATAAAGCGTTTTTATACATTGAAATTGTGAATAATCGCGGCTGGTATCCCGGAATGTAATGTATAAATTTATCTATCTTCTTTTTTATTAATATCTTAATGATGAAGCACTGGAGATGGAAACTGCTACTGAAGATGGGGACTTGGTTACCAAATGTCGTATTTAGTGCTCTTAATGATATAAATAGGGGAATATTTAGAAATTATAATTTGTTGATTAGGATAGTATTTAATTAAGGCTCTCACTGCACAGGTTTGGAATTGAGGTAAGGATTTCACTTCTCTTATCAGATATAGCTCCAAACTCTCCTCAAGGTACTACTAGCAGGAGAACTTGAAGGAGCTTTAATCATTTAGGATAAGGGGTATAATGAAAGGACTGGAGAGGGAGATTTCCCACCTCTTCCTTAGATCTCCTTCTGTATCTCTTCTTACTTTTCCTTCCCACCCGTATCCTTGTTTATATCATTTTTGATATTTAACCTTTTTCATCCGTACAACTCCTATATTTGCTATTCCTTAAGATCTTAAATATAAAAGGATCGATCTTCCAGAGTGTTTAATATTTTTCCGAGTTTCGAATTCAGTTCAGTTAAGGTTCTCTTATACGGATAACTTCTCTACTAAAATCCACCACTACATTCGCGATTACATGTTTATGGTAGAAGCCTTTGAGTGGATTCTAGACCACTTTCGCGTGAGTCAATGGGGAGGGAATTAAAGTGAAAGGGGAGATATTTGAGGGAAACAAGATAGAGAATATATATGGTAGTTACAAGCACTACACACACTATGATTGATGTTCTAAAGCTGATAATAAGAAATTCTTCAAGAAATGTCTTCGGAATAGAACAAGAGGAATGCTAGGATCTAAATTCGTAATCTTTTCACTCACCGAAATGGTAATTTGGAACGTTCGGTTTCGAATGATTACTAACCAGGACCTTCACAACCCCTGTACATTGTTGTCTTACATAATCTTCCTTTATTTTCATTTAATTTCTGTTTTTATATTACCTCTATGTAATTTTATGACTGTAGTTCTATATGTGATTTTGTTTACTTTGAGATGCCGTAATTTAAAAGAGATACCCTGAAAATACCAGTATGTACCATATTTATATACTCGAATAATATGCGAGTGTTTCAGTCCATTTCATAAGGCTGAATTTAGGTGTCGACTCTTATATGGATCAAGTAGTCGGCCACGGTGGCGGAATGGTTTGCTTGCTAGCGTTCCAACCCCAAAGTCCTGGGTTTTAGTCTCCAGGCTAATCGGATTTCTCTGGTTAGGAGGTTAGGTAGTGTGCGTTCGTCAGTATAAGTAAAGGACAAAATGGGTGTAACTGAGATTGGCTTGGTGTTTCTATGAAAGAATTTATTGATATTATTAAATTTGTCTAATCTTGGCCGAAATTTAAAAAAATCTAATTTAAATATAAATCATAACAGAACAAAAGTACCATGATTGATTATGATTTGTGTATAATTTGATGCATCAAAACATACGTCTTGTTAAAAATTTCTTTTCAGCAATTGCAAAATAATAAAATAATTTGTTTAAACAATATGAAAAATACGAGAAAAGAAAATAAGGCAAGGAAAAATTCGTTGATTGAGTCAAGAGAAGACGTGCGGTTGCTAAGGAAAAAAATTCCTATAATAACGTGTGGCGATAGGTTACAGTTGTGTCTAACTAACATTTTTTTCTAGTCTTACCTGCTTTCTATGGATATATGGAAAAGCGTAGCTACACTTTGGCTGCCAGAAATTTTTGGTCAAATGCATGTGATGATATGCTATACTTGGCTACATATATGCAAATAAAAATATAGGGTCGTATTTTATTGCTGGTAAGTGAAAAATTCTGCATTTTCTTGACACGAATTCAGGGTTGACTTTGAGTTCGGATTATTTACCAAGGCGTGAATTACCAATACCGTTAGGAAAAAATCCGTTCATACTTTTAATTAGTGCTATTTCTGTTAAGTAGAAGAGTAAAGAATGTAGAGCTATACTACAAACTGTACAAGCCTTTATTTTATTAAAAAGGAATAACAAGTGTGAAAAATAGCGACACGACTGGGACTCGAACCCAGGTCTCCCACTTTCCGGGCAGGTATTCTAACCACTGAACTACCGTGCCGCGTCTCTCTCACACTGTTAAGCAAGAATCAGACAATATCCACATATTTTAGAAATTCAAAAATAAAATATATTTTGTGTGCATTACCAAATTCCTTTTGTATCNCCCGATAGCCAAGTGGGCAACGCGTTCGACTTCAGTGAAAGCGGTCCCGGGTTGGATTCCCGGTGGGGGCCTGCGAAATGACGCAAGCTGTCGAAGCACTTTTAACAATACTACTACTACTACTACTGAAGTACAACAACTTCCTAAATACATTTTCTTTCAACTACGTTACAACTAATGTAGATATTTTCTACCAATCAAATGCTTATATTCTCACTTCCTCACCAGATTTCGAGGGTACCGATGGAGTTGTTCCCGTGGCACCTCATTTTAGAGGAGAAACGTGAATTGGAAAACGCATTACCTTATCATAATCCCTCTAGCCAACACTTTTCCGTATGCTACTCATAGTTTATTTTGGAAGAATATTCTCTAAGAGCATTTTCCCCGGAATATGTTAGGAAAAAGGAGGGACTGAAACGATAATGAACTTGTCAGGAAATGTGTATGAAGTTGTAAGTAAAGATTCAATTAATAGTATTAATACCACCTCCTTCGCCATGACCTGCGGTACACCTTTGATAGCTGTAACTGTAAACGCTGGAAAGGTCGAGCAATTCCCTTGAATTTTTTTACTAAGCAATCAACATATTAAAAAATGACATGATATAAGATGTTATTCATTATGGTTCGTTTTAAGAGTAATAAAATCAAGTTCATTTCGTTTTACATAGTTAGGGGTTTTATTTAAATAAGCATGAATAGATGTTACATAGAGTTTTAAGGTTCGAAGTAGCAGAAACGTATCTGTGAAATCTTATACGACTCCTGAAGGTTTTAAATTTCTTTTGGTAGCCTTGCAAAGGGAAACGGAATGATAAATTCTCCGTCCTCTTTTGAACGTGACAGAGGGAATAATAAGATACACTTCAACTACCCAGCAAAGTGCCCTTAATGGTAAAAAGAGAACGCTCTGAATCCATTTACTTGTATCAAAAATTATGTCTTTGAAGTAGTTTTTGAATAAAGTCTTTACAAATGTGATTTGAGAGAGGTGAATTATTATTTGAAGATTTTATTACATCGCCTATTTGTTTTAGAAGCCCGTAAAGAAAATTCTGTCTTTCAAGTTTGACTTCTTCCTCGATTGTGTAACGTAGTATTTACAAGACTTTAAAGTTTAAAAGTAACAGGAAAATCTCATGATTGTATGAGGATCTCGTGATTTCATGAGGAGGATGGATTTCATTAAAACTAAGTTTCAGTATATCATGATTTCGTTCTTCTTACACAGCTGATTTCGAGTTGTGTGCGAACGAGACTCATGATCTTCATTTCAGTTTTTGGAAAGTTTGCAATCTTCTTTTTACGATTTAATTTTAACTCAAAAAATATGTACTCTCCCAAACTCTCTTAGTTATTCCCTTTATATAAAGGAAGTTAACGGTGAGCAATACTCCAAAGGCTGATCCTTTGACTTTTGCAATAAATTTCTCATAATTTCCTCAGATTATGAGTATTTTTTATCTTCATTTCTTCCTGAGCTTTCGTTTCTTTCATTAATTTTTACTAATATTAGCTTTGTTTTTGTTATTCAAAATAAATTTAATCGAAAATTAAAATTATCCTCTTTAGTAGGGCATAAAACCTTTCTGCTTTAATGTCAAGCCCCAAAGATTAAAAAAGATCTCGTGAGCTTGCAAGAGCTACCATTTTTGCTCTTTTCTAGTACAATTACGATCACTTAATGGAAAATATAATTCTCTCACAGTTCAGTAGAGGATCTTTGTAAGCACCTCGCTACGTACACCAATGAACGGTCAAAAGAAACGTTCCACAGCAATATTTATGTTAGTAAGACTATCATAATTAAGAAAGGGGAATTTCTTTACACATTGAAGTCGTGTAGCTGTTCCCAAAGGAATAACAAGTGTGAAAATAGCGACATGACTGGAACTCGAACCACCCAGGTCTCCCACTTTCCGGGCAGGTTTTCTAATCACTGAACTACCATGCCGCAGTTCAGTGGTTAGAATACCTGCCCGGAAAATTATATTACTATCATAATTGTTAATTAGAATTCTCGTTGAAATAATCTGACTGATGTTGATATTCATACTACGAATCTTCGATTGTATCGTGTAAAAACTCCCTTGCATCAATTAAATACTGCAACTTTCAACAATTTTCGATTGAAATATAGTCTTAATCATCACTAGTCAGTCATCTATTATGTTATGTTATTCCAGTCCCTGCTGGTAATTACATTTGCCACACATTTCAAACATTCACAGAATTGGCACTAAGGGAGGTAAAAACCGTTCTGATAGTCTTTATATAAATCAATTATTAACCGTATACTAATGTATGTATTAATTAATGTACGTGTATAAATAACCAAATCCAGAATTTTCTGGAATATCCTCAAGTATATTAATTAGTACGTATATCTCAAACTTTCTGTTTTCGGAAACTTTATGAGGGACATTCGAAAGCTCAAAGAACATAAATATAAATATGTTAGTTTCCGTTCAAAAGGAGGAAGTCATTCAGTATAGACTGACCTTTGACAAGATATTGCGGATGTTTCATGGAAATTACAGTATCACATACAATAAAGCGTTTTTATACATTGAAATTGTGAATAATCGCGGCTGGTATCCCGGAAAGTAATGTATAAATTTATCTATCCTCTTTTTTATTAATATCTTAATGATGAAGCACTGGAGATGGAAACTGCTACTGAAGATGGGGACTTGGTTACCAAATGTCGTATTTAGTGCTCTTAATGATATAAATAGGGGAATATTTAGAAATTATAATTTGTTGATTAGGGTAGTATTTAATTAAGGCTCTCACTGCACAGGTTTGGAATTGAGGTAAGGATTTCACTTCTCTTATCAGATATAGCTCCAAACTCTCCTCTAGGTACTACTAGCAGGAGAACTTGAAGGAGCTTTAATCATTTAGGATAAGGGGTATAATGAAAGGACTGGAGAGGGAGATTTCCCACCTCTTCCTTACATCTCCTTCTGTATCTCTTCTTACTTTTCCTTCCCACCCGTATCCTTGTTTATATCATTTTTGATATTTAACCTTTTTCATCCGTACAACTCCTATATTTGCTATTCCTTAAGATCTTAAATATAAAAGGATCGATCTTCCAGAGTGTTTAATATTTTTCCGAGTTTCGAATTCAGTTCAGTTAAGGTTCTCTTATACGGATAACTTCTCTACTAAAATCCACCACTACATTCGCGATTACATGTTTATGGTAGAAGCCTTTGAGTGGATTCTAGACCACTTTCGCGTGAGTCAATGGGGAGGGAATTAAAGTGAAAGGGGAGATATTTGAGGGAAACAAGATAGAGAATATATATGGTAGTTACAAGCACTACACACACTATGATTGATGTTCTAAAGCTGATAATAAGAAATTCTTCAAGAAATGTCTTCGGAATAGAACAAGAGGAATGCTAGGATCTAAATTCGTAATCTTTTCACTCACCGAAATGGTAATTTGGAACGTTCGGTTTCGAATGATTACTAACCAGGACCTTCACAACCCCTGTACATTGTTGTCTTACATAATCTTCCTTTATTTTCATTTAATTTCTGTTTTTATATTACCTCTATGTAATTTTATGACTGTAGTTCTATATGTGATTTTGTTTACTTTGAGATGCCGTAATTTAAAAGAGATACCCTGAAAATACCAGTATGTACCATATTTATATACTCAAATAATATGCGAGTGTTTCAGTCCATTTCATAAGGCTGAATTTAGGTGTCGACTCTTATATGGATCAAGTAGTCGGCCACGGTGGCGGAATGGTTTGCTTGCTAGCGTTCCAACCCCAAAGTCCTGGGTTTTAGTCTCCAGGCTAATCGGATTTCTCTGGTTAGGAGGTTAGGTAGTGTGCGTTCGTCAGTATAAGTAAAGGACAAAATGGGTGTAACTGAGATTGGCTTGGTGTTTCTATGAAAGAATTTATTGATATTATTAAATTTGTCTAATCTTGGCCGAAATTTAAAAAAATCTAATTTAAATATAAATCATAACAGAACAAAAGTACCATGATTGATTATGATTTGTGTATAATTTGATGCATCAAAACATACGTCTTGTTAAAAATTTCTTTTCAGCAATTGCAAAATAATAAAATAATTTGTTTAAACAATATGAAAAATACGAGAAAAGAAAATAAGGCAAGGAAAAATTCGTTGATTGAGTCAAGAGAAGACGTGCGGTTGCTAAGGAAAAAAATTCCTATAATAACGTGTGGCGATAGGTTACAGTTGTGTCTAACTAACATTTTTTTCTAGTCTTACCTGCTTTCTATGGATATATGGAAAAGCGTAGCTACACTTTGGCTGCCAGAAATTTTTGGTCAAATGCATGTGATGATATGCTATACTTGGCTACATATATGCAAATAAAAATATAGGGTCGTATTTTATTGCTGGTAAGTGAAAAATTCTGCATTTTCTTGACACGAATTCAGGGTTGACTTTGAGTTCGGATTATTTACCAAGGCGTGAATTACCAATACCGTTAGGAAAAAATCCGTTCATACTTTTAATTAGTGCTATTTCTGTTAAGTAGAAGAGTAAAGAATGTAGAGCTATACTACAAACTGTACAAGCCTTTATTTTATTAAAAAGGAATAACAAGTGTGAAAAATAGCGACACGACTGGGACTCGAACCCAGGTCTCCCACTTTCCGGGCAGGTATTCTAACCACTGAACTACCGTGCCGCGTCTCTCTCACACTGTTAAGCAAGAATCAGACAATATCCACATATTTTAGAAATTCAAAAATAAAATATATTTTGTGTGCATTACCAAATTCCTTTTGTAAACCTACTAATAGTAGTTCTACCGATTGAAAACATCTAAGGTTCTAATTTGTTTAAATTTTCGTTCATGAGAGAAATCACTGTATATTTTAGAATAATTAATTTCTTTCGACTTACAGAAGATAGCGTTTATTAAACATGTTTGATTTAATACAAATTTTACATCAGTCCATCAACTAATAAACCCTTTATTATTCAACGTGAGTCACATTTATTCCCGCTGAATTTGCACTACTTCCTTTAACAAGGAGTAACCCTTTTTCATTAACGAACGTTTCCGTAACAATATTCACTTCGTTTTAAACACAAACTTAAGTACTTATGTCTAATGAGTAAATTCATCGCGTTAAAGTGACTTCTTAAAAAAAACCCTTCCGTTCCCGTTAGAATACCATTCTGTGACCCCTTTGCTTTCGATAATTTCAATTCGACATCCACGTAAAGCCTTCCTCAAACATAGAAACCTTTCATTCCCCTTTTAATTTCAGGTTCTACCTTATTTTCCTTCCAAATTTTATCTTTCCCCGAGTCATATCTTTCTTTCTCATCGGAGCACTTTTCTTAATTAGCGGTCCTTGATTCACTCTAGTTCCGCACATTTTCCTACAGTCACTTTTCTTTCTCCGAAACGCCTTATATTTTCATTGAAAAGACCTATCCCCGTCACATGGGCCTCGCTCCCTTCCTTCCATTTCAACGTTTTCCTTCTTCCATTAACTCTCTTTGGACCGATTCATGCTTCCTTCTCTTTCACTTCTCTTGCCCTCGTGTTCTTTTCCGCCTCATTTTTTTCAACAATCTCCTGCAACCTAACTTTCCATAAATCAACATTATTATCCTTCCTTCGGACTCTTTCCTCGACGATTTCCATTCTTCTCTCTTTTCGGCGAAACCGGATTCTCATTACAGTCTTAAGAAGCCTTTCATCTCATTCTACCTTTATTACTTAGTTTTTCTCGGCGCAATAAAAAGTTTTTCCAACATCATTCCCCACTGAATCTTAAATGTGGTTGCTCTTGTAAGTAAATGAATCAAAATAAGGCTTGTTCTCATTACTTTCACTTTACTATAATTTCCATGAAATTAAGGNCTTTGCTTTCGATAATTTCAATTCGACATCCACGTAAAGCCTTCCTCAAACATAGAAACCTTTCATTCCCCTTTTAATTTCAGGTTCTACCTTATTTTCCTTCCAAATTTTATCTTTCCCCGAGTCATATCTTTCTTTCTCATCGGAGCACTTTTCTTAATTAGCGGTCCTTGATTCACTCTAGTTCCGCACATTTTCCTACAGTCACTTTTCTTTCTCCGAAACGCCTTATATTTTCATTGAAAAGACCTATCCCCGTCACATGGGCCTCGCTCCCTTCCTTCCATTTCAACGTTTTCCTTCTTCCATTAACTCTCTTTGGACCGATTCATGCTTCCTTCTCTTTCACTTCTCTTGCCCTCGTGTTCTTTTCCGCCTCATTTTTTTCAACAATCTCCTGCAACCTAACTTTCCATAAATCAACATTATTATCCTTCCTTCGGACTCTTTCCTCGACGATTTCCATTCTTCTCTCTTTTCGGCGAAACCGGATTCTCATTACAGTCTTAAGAAGCCTTTCATCTCATTCTACCTTTATTACTTAGTTTTTCTCGGCGCAATAAAAAGTTTTTCCAACATCATTCCCCAGTGAATCTTAAATGTGGTTGCTCTTGTAAGTAAATGAATCAAAATAAGGCTTGTTCTCATTACTTTCACTTTACTATAATTTCCATGAAATTAAGGCTAAATACACATAAATAATTTTTCTCTCCCGTACATATGATTAAATTTAACAGAATCTCTCTGAAATGGACTGTAAGTAAACTTGGAGACATTTTCAGTCGTGTCTAGTTATATAATGAGAAACTTTTTACAGGGTACACTGATTGGTAAACATAGTTAACTATTATGAATAATATATCAAGAAAAAACTTTTTTCTTACATAATATTTATTAGCGCCTAGTTTCATTTAAATGCAGCCATTATCAGGCATTTTATTTCCGGAAAATGTTTTCACTGTTAATTTTAAATGCAACATATATTAAGTAAGCATGCAGTTTCACTCTCAGTATTGGTTTAAAGGATAAGTGTCTAATATTCTTGACTAGACTATAGTTTTTATAGA
>APVN02036614.1:0-11499 GCA_000376725.2 Ladona fulva
TTTTCATTATTAAGTGCTACGACACGCCCCTACAGGGAAATCCTTCCCGTGGGGGCGTCCCTTTTCTTCCACCATGACCGAAAAAGACGAAGACCGTGTCAGCGCCGCTCCAGACTTCAGCGATGAGGAAATGGAGGAAATTCATTACAACATACAGACCGCATCCCAACTCCTCAACGATGCACTCGAGCGACTCCCTCCTGACCAGCACGCCTCCACTCTGAAGGAATACGGCATCAACGAGACCATCAAACTGGTGAGTCAAACTGGTGAATCCTTACTTTCCTCTTCAAAACGACCTACCGAACCGACTCTCAAACTGAATTCCAACCGGCCCGCTCCAAACGAAAAGTGTCTACCTCCCCTCCAATCTATTCCCCTAATCCTATTCCCACCTCCAACTCCTTTGCTGTGTTATCTGAACCCTCTACCTCTACTTCCTCTCTTCCAAATACCAAAACATCCAACCCTAATCCCAATAAACCTTCCATTCCATCAATCAAAGTTAAACTTTTTAAAGATTGGCAGAAACTGATACCTAAATTTAAATCAATTTGTTCTCTTCAACCTGTGTGTTACCTTTCAGGGTCTGATATTATTTTAATTAAATGTGCTAGTGTTAAGGATTATTATCGTGTTTTGGAACTGTTAAAATCTGAAAGAATTGAGCATTTTACGTATCAAATACCGGAAAAGAGGAACCTGGAATTTGTGATCAAGCATGTGCCACCAAATTCAGATATTGAAGCCCTTAAGGCTGAACTTTCCGAAATGGGTTTTGATCTAGTAAGTCTAATGCCAATGTTTACTTCATGTCCAACTAAAGCTGATGCAGCTGAAGGAAAACAACTGTAGAGAGGCGTCCTATCCCAGTGTTAAAGGCAACTCTGACTCCACTAAATGATATTGATAAATTTAAGACCATCACTTCTCTTGCAGGTTTAAATGTTGAGGTAAAAAATTACATTAAACCAATAGCTCCCCCTCAATGTTACAATTGTTTCGCATTTGGCCATACTAAAAATTATTGTAAGCTTTCTCCTAACTGTTCCCGCTGTGGTGAACCCCATCCAATCCAAACTTGCCCCCATCACAACCTTTCTACTCCCAAATGTGCTAATTGTGGTGGAGACCACACTGCTACGTACAAAGGCTGTCCGAAGTTTAAAGAATTGAGGTCATCAATCCTCCAAAAAGTGCATACCAACCATGAAAAAGCTGGAACAGCAACCAATACCTCTCCTGACCTCCAATCCAAACAAACCTTTCCTAATCTTCCCAACCCTCAAAATACCTTTGCCTCAGTCACCCAAATACCCAAACCTGCTCGAAACCCACCTAACCCTTCCATTCAACCTCTACCTAACGAACCTACTCCATCTCCCAGCTCCTCCCTACCCTTCGAATTCCCTGGCAGTCAATTCATCAACTTTGCATTAAATACCTGGAATAAAATCTCAGCTGCTCCTACCATTCAGTCTAAAATTCTAATCTTTTTCACTGAAGTTTTCCACTTTGTTAATGGATTATTCCAAAATTAATTTAGTTTCATGGAATTGTAGAAGTTTCACCAAACATTCATCTGAATTTCTTGATTATTGTCTCAGATCCGATATTCATATTGCTTGTATCCAGGAAACCCGGCTGCAATCATCATCCAAATTTTTCTCTCATCATTACAACATAGTTCGACTAGATGCAAATATTACTTCTCCAGGAATTGCAATTCTAATCAGCAAAAATATTTCTTATTCCATTCTCCCGATCCCGAAACTTAAATCTATAGCCATCCTTGGCATTCAAATTCAAGTCAACAACAAACCTTTAAACATCTTCTGCATTTATGTTAAACATAATCAACCTGGTTTTGCTACTGAGCTTCAGATTTTAAAATCATTCAACATCCCATCCATCTTCTTGGGAGACTGGAATTGTAAACACCCTCTGTGGGGCTCATCATCAACAAATACCAAAGGAACAGTTCTTCAAAAATTTCTGCAAAATTCTTATCTCGAAATCCACTCTCCATTCTCCATTACATTCTCCAACTCAAGATCTCAAGACCTCTTAGACTTCATCATCACCAGTCAAGTTAATAATATTTCTCCACCGATTGTAACTCATGAAATCGCATCTGACCACTTTCCAATTACCTGGTCACTATCTGGCTCAACTCTTACTTCTAGCCCGAAAACTTTAGACAAAATCAACTGGAAACAATTTACATCCTTCATTGCCAATAGAATTCATAAATATCCACTTCTTGAATTTCCCTCCTCCATAGAATCAATTGACACACAAATTCTTCTTCTTAATGACTTGATCAACACCGCCAAAACTCATGCTACCACTTCCTCTCCAATTATAACTCCCAAATTTATCTCTCTTCCACAGGCAATTCTTGACTTCATCACACTCAGAAATAGAATCCGCAGACAATACCTCACATACCATAATGAATACGACCACTATCTTCTCAAAAGACTCAACAACAAAATCAGGAATCTAATCAAATCACTCAAAAATAAGAATTGGCTGGAATTTGTTTCAACTTTATCATTCAAGGACAACTCATTATGGAAAATCTCTAAAAAATTAAACAAAAATAACAACAAATTCTCTCAACCACTACTTATCAACAATTCCCTTAACAACAACCCGAGCGAAAAAGCCAACTATGCAGCACAATATTTAAGCAATGCAATGACCAACAATTTCCCGCATCAACCTTTCGATGATTCAATAAACATTACTTATCAATTAATATCTACCACTCCTGCTGAAGACCCACCACTGACTACCTCCTGTCAAGAGGTAACCGAAATTCTTCTTTCTTTAAAAGCTAACAAAGCCCCTGGACCAGATGCCTTTTCGAATAAAATACTCCAACTCTTAGCAAAAAGTTCGCACTTCATAAAAATCCTCACTAATCTTTTCAATGCCTGTTTACAAAATCATTACTTCCCCAAGGACTGGAAATTAGGAACGATCATTTTAATCCCCAAACCACAAAAAGACCCCTTACAAATCAACAACCATCGCCCAATCACTTTACTCTCGTCACTCTCTAAAGTCTTCGAAAAAATTATTCTTAAATTTCTTACCCTTCACATTAATCAGAATAATATCCTTCTAGCAGAACAAATGGGATTTAGAAAGCACCATTCCACCTCTCACCAAATTTTAAGACTTGTAGAAAACATAATTAAAGGCTTTCATACCAGGAACTCTACCACCCAAGTAGTCTTCTTCGATCTCGAAAAAGCATTTGACAAAACTTGGCATCAAGGAATTATTTTCAAATTAGCACAGCTTTCATTCCCCCTTTCCTTACTTAAAATTTTACAGTCCTTCCTTACCAATCGAGCAATCCAGGTCAAAATTGATAACTTCACATCCAATCCCCACCAAATATCTGCAGGCGTCCCACAGGGGAGTTGCTTAAGTCCAACTCTGTTCAATCTATATATCAATGACATCCCCAACGATCCCCATATCACTAGGTATCTCTATGCTGATGATATAACAATATCATCCCAAAGTATGTCTCCTAACTTGGCCATTCAAAGAATTAACTTATTTAACGAAAAACTTCTCATCTGGCTCAACAAATGGCATCTTACAGTAAACCCAACCAAATGTAATCATATCATTTTTAAAATCAATAAAAATAGGGAATCTACCGAACCTGTTATCTTCAATAACACAATTATCCCCACAGTAACTAAAGCAAAATTCTTAGGAGTCATTTTCAATAATAAACTTTCATGGACACCCCAAATCAAATACAACCTGCAAAAAGCCCATGCTGCAAAATTTAGACTACTACCTCTCTTGAACAAGAAAAGCCCACTACTGCCAGAAACTAAAATTAGACTTATCAACTCAATCATTTTGCCTCACCTAACATATGCTGCCACCATTACCTTCAATACCCTCAAAAAGAACATAAAATTAACTGAAACCTTCTATAATAATTGTATTAGATTAGCAACCTCCACCAACAAATTAGTCAAGATCTCAGAAATTAAAAAGTTTCACCAGCTAACTTCCGTCTCCAATCTTGTGGCAAAAAGTATTGAAAAATTTCAACTCAACTTAAATAACATCGATAATCCTCTGCTAAATACCATCTGGAACTATGAACCAAAAGTACGACGAAGAAAAGCTCAATTCAATCAGCCAAAATTAATCACAACCAAGTTCAAATTTACTCCGTACAAAAACAAAAAACGCGTTAAAAAGAAAAATGTAAACTAATAACTAATTAATATTCAAACTAAAAAATAATTCTGCCAATCTTATCATTATCATCTTCACATCATCATTCATCTTACCTTCATCCAACACCTCTCCAATAACCTAAAATTCCCCTGGAGGTAGCCATGGCTACAATGGAGCATCATCAATTAACCTATCCTTACCTACCCGCATATTATTCCTTCCCCTATTGTTAACCCTTCACCAGTTTGACCACGCATAATGTGCCATACCAGCACAATGTGATCACGATTATTGTCCGACCGACCGCGATGATCCTAATCAAGCTCGAGTCAAATCGCCATGCTATGTGTTGTCTTCTTCGGTGCTGATTACCACTTCACCTCCTGAGGAGGTATTATGGTGTTTGTTGTTTTTCCTTTTAGGTGACGAACGCTTATATCGCAGCTAGTGCAATCATTTTTTTGTGTATACGAGTTAGTTCATCGTCGCCTAAAAAACGGCCCTTTGTGGGGACAAATGTTTTGATGCGGATTATTGTTTGTTTGTATTAAGTGTGTAATAATGAATGTATTGATGGGAAAAGCAGCGGGGAGATGAGAAGAATAGTTGTTGTGTGCGCAGTAAGTAAATCTCGAGTCAAACCCAAGGTTAATCAATTTATATACAATTCCCTGGTGCCACACTTTATCAAAAGCGGACTGGAAGTCCAGAAAGCAGGCGACCGTTCGGAGGCCCCCATTGAACCCGCAGATAATGTCCTCGGCAAACTTGACGGCCAGATGCGTCGTGGAAGTCCCACGCTGAAAACCTGCCTGGAATTCCGGGATTAATTTCTGCTTTTGAATGGTCAGATCCATTCTGGTCAAAATAATTTTTTCCAAAACCTTGCCGAGAATTGGAAGTAAACTTATCGGTCTATAATTATTAACTTTGGTTACGTCCTTCCTCGGCTTGGGGATCATGACAATGATTGCCACCCTCCAACTAGCCGGAAAGTGACAAAATTCCAAGCACTTATTATAGATGAATAATAGAATATCAATAACTATTGGCGGGAAGGCTTTGATCATTTTAGCATTCACAGGGAGAAACGGACATGAAAAAAGTCTGACGGAACCGGGACTCGAACCCGGGTCTCCCAGTCCCGGTTCCGTCAGACTTTTTTCATGTCCGTTTCTCCCTGGGAATTTTCCGAGATGCACGACTTATCGTGCCAAGTCATCTAACCCATTTCCTCATTTTAGCATTGATGTTGTCGATGCCCGCAGCCTTATTAGTTTTTAAATTCTTAATTATTCCCTCTAGCTCGGGGAAGGACGCTCGGCAAGGTTGGGAAGCGGGGGCAAATCGGTGACTCAATACGGCCCCCTCCACAATGTCCGAAATTTCTTGATTACCGCACTGAAATGGTGTGAATTGCGTAGCCATATATTGGCAAAAGGCCTCGCTTTTATCATGATCATTGTTAATAAGCACATTATCGATGATGAGGTTATTGTTATTGTTGCAATTTCGTTTGCCACTAATTTTGGCGACAGTACGCCATACCTCCTTTGGATCTTGGTTACATTTATTTGCATCAATAACTTTATTAATTCGTTTAATTTTAAACTTTCTAATTTCCTTCTGAACTAAACTACGAAGAATTTTATAGCGATCATAATTAGCATCAGTACGATTTTTTTGACAAATATTGCGGGCCTTATTGCGCTCATTTATTAACTGTAAAATTTCATTTGGAAGTCGAACATGGTTAGGAGGGGCCCGTTTCTTGGCCACCGACCCCCGCATAAATGCCAGCCCGACCAGTCTCAACCGCCTCGTCGATCTGCTTAACATTAGTAATATTGTCCCGATATTTAAAATTACTGAATAAGTTACTTAAAATAGTACTGAAACGACTAAAATTAACGATGTGGGGGTTCTTGTCCTGAGAGTTTAAAATATCCAAAGGTAAATAAAGAAGGAGTGGTAGGTGATCCGAGGCCAGTTCGTTCTTTGCTAAAACGATGGGGCGATTTGTTAAAAAAGTGCTAAAAAAAGTCAATAGAGTCACTCCAATGGGGCAGCCCGCTGACATGATGGGTTGGACTATCACTAAAATGTATCGTAAATTTATTAACATCTAGGAAGTTAGCTAATTTCTTCCCACGAAAATTTTCTTTTTTGCTGCCCCATTTTGGGCTCTTTGCATTAAAATCGCCTCCAAAGATTGTGAGCGTATTAGAGAAGTCTTTTTTGATTTTGTTAAAGTCAGCCGTGGCAAATTTATTATCGTGAGGGTAATAAACCGAAATAAAATTCATTGGTCCATTTAAACTTTTAATTACAATCCCGGACGCATTCAGCGAATCAAATTTAGGAAGTTTAATTACTTTGGCTTGTAAATACTTAGCAGCTATTACGGCAGTACCTCTATATTTTAGTTCTGAGTCGTTTCGGAAAACGTCAAAGCCCGGTATAATAAAATCATCTTTATTAGTAAGGTGTGTCTCGGAGATAAGTGCAATGCTAATGTTGTGTTTGTACAAGAAATGAGTAAATTCAATCTTTTGTCGTCGGATGCCGTTGGCATTCCATTGAATTACTTTGATTACTTTAGTGTCGTCAGTCATTTAAAAGTAAATGAGTGGAGTTTATTACATGGGAAATGAAGCTGGTTCTTGTCAACTCCGGCTTGACAATAAGGAGAGCTAAATGCGAGATCCACTTGCTCATGATAACCCTCCAGTCATCGTCTTCGTTACTTACGTTTGAGGTACCCGCAATCGCAAATTCCTCGTCAATTGGGCTCGGTGATAACGTTACATTATTGTTAAACTGCTTCGGACGCTCGGCCCTTTCACCCTCACCTTTCGCTGCTTCAGCGTAGGTAATTGTTACCTCTCTATTTAGCTCGGTATCTTTATTTGCGTTTATTATAGGCCCTTGCGGATTTTCGGTTTTTTTTAATTTTACTTTGCGCTTTATTTTTAAGATCATTCAGTCTTTGTTTTAGCTTGGAGTAGACGGGACAACCACGATAGCTGGCGGGATTACAATTTGCGCAGACGGCCGCCTCGCCGTCGTCCTTTTTGCAGTCCGCGGTTAGATGGTTACCGCCGCACTTCACACAGCGAGGCGGCATGTAACATGCTTTGTCAGTATGGTCAAACAGCTGGCAGCGGTGGCATTGAGGAGGGCCCTTGGGAGGGCGATGCTTTTCGATTCTTATCTTAAGGCCACATACATATCAGCCAAGAAGTCGACCGAAGGAGTGCAGTCATGTAACTCAACTAAAAATAATGGAAGGGCCCTCGGAGGAACCGATTTAAGATCTCTATTTAATTCGAGCTGTTTAAATGATGGTTTGGTTGTTTGTAATTGCGTGATTTTGCTAGTCTGTACTCCTTGCTCCTCCAACGACTCTTTAATTTCCTCAACACCAAGGTTTATTGGAAGGTCTCGTATAACGAATAATCTTTTTTTCTCGCTTGCCAGTCGGTAAGTGAAGAAGTCTATTTTTTGCTGGGACAGCGTGTCCTTAACAAAAAAGAAATCAGCTATTGTCTGGCATTTAACAACCGTTCTGCGACCAGCCAGCCGGGCGACGGGTGGGAAGGCACAATTAGTTTTAATATTTTTATATAACGAGGCCCAATTTTTAACATTATCAAGGTAAATATTGGGGATCTTGTTAGGATTTTTTCTAATTCCCTCTCTAGGATCTACTGGCGAGAAAACTTCGCCCGCCTCTTCAGTTGCAATTGACGCAAATCGATTTCTTGTTTCTACATTATTTTTCGAGTTCACCGAAATTTTTGGAGAGGTGGACACGCCCGCCCCACGCTTCCCCCTCTTACTTTGGACCGAAGTCCATTCCATCACAGAGTCATTGCTTTCACCTTGTCTACTTTGTGTACTCAGGTCCACCCCTAATCCCTTGACATTCCTAGTGCTGTCCCGGGGAGAGGGGTTATTATTCGCTTGCGTGATGCTGCCGTGAATTACGTCACGGCTAGCATCAAAGCGTAATGAGTTTTCTTGGTCAAGCCCGCTAAGGGCCCCCCCCTTGACAGTTCTCGAGGTCAGATCCCCGCGGCTCGAATTTTTCTTTTTCAGGGAAGCATTTTCTGACTCAATCGGATTAATCGAATTAGGAGAAGGCGAGGAATGGAGAGGGGCTTTATCGGCCCCCTTACCATTGTCACCATTAGATATCAAAGAGGGGGAAGGTGCACAGACCGAAGGTCCTTTACTCCCCCCCGCGGCAGGATTATTTTTATTCAAAAAATTTAGACTTGCGAGCGAAATGTCCTCACCAAAAAGTCCTACAAATTTAGCCTGATTGTTCTTCTTTCTTTTAGGTAAATTGACCTCTTCTACCTGAATGTTAGGTGAATTCTTACTTTTCCAACTTCTTTTGGATGACGTTTGCTTTGTTTGACACCCCCCCCCCACCGATGCCTGTCGGTCGGTCCGCAGAAGGGTTAACATTTGCTAAGGAATTTGTCTTTTGAAATGCGGGATTACCAGGTTTAATGCCACCCTCTTTGTCGTTGGAGGAGGTAGGAGTTAAAACATTAACAGGTTGCTTATTAAGTAAAGTTTTACCGGAAGGGGTATTGCTAAAATTTTTGTTTAAAATTTCGTCACAAATAAAAGGACCATTACTTGAAGAAGAATGACTAGAGTTTAATTGACTAGGTTTAGGTTGACTAGAATTTGTAATTTGACTAGAGTTTTGACTAGAAATACTACAGCTTAAGTCAGTAGTATTTTCTTTTAAAACTTCTACTAAAATTTCGTCCTGTGAATTAAAATTAGTAACAGGATTACTCGTGCTGTCTATACCCGGCATAATATTAATATTAGTAGCAGTATTTTTAGAGCGTTAGTAATGATCTTTGGATCGGCTCGATCTTTAATTGGGCTAATGATCGCAATTTGGCCACCGCTACCACCCACCACCCACCGATACACCCACCGCCGCACATGCAGTAATATCTTTCCCCTTCAAAGGGGGGTCACCAACACCAGCAGTAACATTTAAAGTTTTCTTAAATCTTGCCACGTCTTTTAAAGCTTTTGTTAGATAAAAGAGGGCCTCTTTGGAGGGTTCACGACCAGTGCTTAATGACCTATACCTAAGATATTTTCGCGATATATTATCAGGAATAACCGTCTCCTCACTCATTGCAGCCGGGATCGAGTTAACTTCCATTACAGAAAAATCCAAGAACCAGATAATGCCAAAAATAAATAAATAAAAAGACACACCAACCAATAAAGGCAACAATCAGCGATAATAAATAATCTAAGAATAAAAAGTATAAATAGAAAAATACANAACTATAGTAATAGTCAAAAGCGAAGATAAAACACGTAGTAAGAACAATGTAGCATCTATAAGATGCCACAAATGGACAGCGGCGTATGGCAGGGGGTGTATAAATGTCTTACATAATCTATCGTATAATAAGCTTGCAGTATGCAAGCATCTTTTACTCGTGTGTATATATATATAGAATAAATAATATGTTGTTTCCAATAACAATTCTCATCAAAATAGATTCCTAAATATCTGATGCGACTAACCAATTCTATTTGAGTACAATCTGCACAGTAAATCGTATTATCTTTAAAACATTCTGTACATCTATAGTATAAGCAGTACTGTCCAACGATCCCATTTCTTAGACAAGTAATATGTAATGTAGAAATTCTTCTCGGGTAATCAGCTGGGTGATAGGGTCGATTTCCACAGACGTTTCGGCCACAAACTTCGCAGCCATCTTCAGGGTTGAAATGCGAAATGCATCCCGTATAGTGACTTCATCGGAGGCGTGGAGCAGGCCCTTAGAGCCCTACCTCAGGGAACTGCGGAGGAGATCAGACAAGAAACTGCTTGGATGCTGGAGAGGGCAAACCCCCCAAAATATAACCTACTGAAAGAAGAATGCTTTGCCTTAACAAGAATTCAACGAAATCCTGATATCATAGTATTGCCGGCTGATAAGGGGAATGCCACAGTTATCATGCCAAGGGGGATGTACCACCAGAAAATCGGAGAACTCGTACAAGACTGCACGTATAAAATGAAGACCAAGGACCCAACCGACTCCATCATGAGGAAGACCTTGTCCCTTCTGAAGTCTTCAGACATTCCATTAGAAACTCGGAGAAATTTACTTCCGCAGGCTCCAGCCCCGCCGAGACTATACGGCCTCCCAAAAGTCCATAAAGAAGGGGTCCCCCTGAGACCGATTGTGAGTGCAATAAATTCGCCAACCTACCATCTGGCGAAATTCTTAAGCAAACTCCTGGCACCTTACATCGGACGCTGCGAGCACCATGTAAAAAACTCTGCGGATTTCGTTAAACTTCTCTCCAAGCTCCGGTTGGATCCCAACGACCTGTTGGTCAGTTTCGATGTGGTATCCCTCTTTACCAAGGTCCCCATCGAGGATTCCCTGAAACTACTGCGAACGCATTTCGACACGAACTGGACCAAGTTGTTCGAGCACACGCTTAGATCAACTTACTTCGTTTACCAAGAAAAGACGTACGAACAAGTGGAGGGAGTACCTATGGGCTCCCCTCTATCACCAACAATCGCCAACCTGTTCATGGAGGATTTCGAAGAAAAGGCTCTCAACAGTGCCCCGTTAAAACCGAAATCCTTCCTTAGGTATGTAGACGACACGTTCGTCATTTGGCCTCATGGGACAGGACCCCTGAATGATTTTTTTAAACCACTTGAATAGTCAACATCCCAACATCCGGTTCACCATGGAATTGGAGAAGAATGGCTGCATCCCTTTCCTGGACGTCCTAGTAAAACGGAAAGCTGACGGATCCCTACGACATGGCATTTACCGAAAGCCGACGCATACGGACCGTTACCTAAATCCGGAAAGCCATCACCATCCGGCCCAAATTAAAGGAGTCCTGAATACTTTGGCCCACCGTGCGTATACCATCTCGGACGTTGAGAACTTACCCAAGGAAAAGGAACACCTGAAAATGACGCTGGCGAAGAATGGGTTCCGGAAGAGAGACGTGAAACCTCGTTCGAACATCAGCACCACCTGAAAGAGAAAAACCGCTCGCTACGGCTGTCCTACCTATGTCCTACTTATGTAGCGGGACTTTCAGGTAAAATTGGCAGAATATTAAACCGCCACAACATCAGGACGGTGCATAAACCGCACAGAAAGATTGGGTCCATGATTTCCAAACCCAAGGACCCCATAGGACTAAGGAGCTCGGGAGTCTACAGCATCCCCTGCGAGT
>KZ310525.1:4684-14912 GCA_000376725.2 Ladona fulva
GTATTTCCTCTGAATTTATCTAACAATCGCAGCCTTTTTTTGCTCATGACTGTACATATGTCCTTATCTCATAATTGATAACAAGAAATAAGGTAAGAAAGACTATAAGTTGTTGATTTTCTTTCTTGCAACCATGCTACTATTATTTTATTTCTGCAAACTATCAAATCTGGTATTAATGAAGTCACATTACAACTCTGCTTCTCATATCTTAGTGTACCTAATGTATAAACATAGGTAATTATGCTTGATAGTTTATTAAAGTAATTGTAATAATGTCTTGTAGAAAGAGTTGGCAGAGAATGATTCCAGGAACTGATTCTACACTCAAATTCTTTGACTTTTGAATACAATCCGTTTAAGAAAATATAAGCAGAATGTAAAGAAAGTTTGTAGTTTTCCACAGGGACTTTAATTGTCCAATTAAAGTAACTATGAAGACAACTAGAATTAATCTTTAAATTTATGAAAATAGAAGAAATTGTAGTTATTTTATTATTTGAATTAATTTCTTAAACAGGTTTATGACTCAAATAAGGAGCCTGCAGGATCTAGAGAAGTTGGAATGCTGTCTTCAGCAGGAACACCTCCCCCTGTCTGTTGTGAATTTCTTGAGACTAATCAGCTTAAAACAAGACAATTAAGCAATACCAGAGAGGGTGAAGGGGTATGGTCTTAATATAGTAATTAAAAAATACGCAAAATTTTAGATGTCAGATTTTGCTTAATCTTTGCTTGCTATCACATGGACACCATGTACTTCAGTTAAGAGATTGGCATGCACTGTTGCAATATATGCATTGAAAAATAAGTTCTGCCAAACCGATTGGAAAAGATTTAAGTTTATAATTAAATAGTAATTTCAGATTGTATATGTGATTTTGCTTAGGGTTAAATTCTGTCAGAATGACAGAAAAAATAATTAAAAATAATTTTTAATTTGTAAAATAGCTTAATTATTGTGGTAACATTGGGTGTTCCAGTAAAAAAGCAATATACTACCCTGATTTTGATTACGATAAAACACTTGTTTTCTAAACTATATCTAAATTGGCAGTAATACTGAAGAAGTTACAACATGCTCATTCATGGATTTTGCACTATTTTGTCCCTTTTCAGATGTTAACTCGCTTTTTCTTTAATTGAAGTGATATTGAAACAATGTGAAAGTTCATTAGGAATATTTATGTATCCATGAATTAATGCCTAATTTTGTATGTACTGTTTTGTTATTTGAAATATGCATATAAATATTTTATTACTCATACACATTGCATTGTTATCATATTCTTTCAGGCATTCTCAGATATGTGTTCCATTAAAAATCTTAGAAAGGAAATCCGTAATGTTGAAAGACTAATACACAGACGTCACAAGGTATTGTCCAAAAGTAAGGAGGCAGACACAGGAGGATTTCCCACATCATTAGAATACAAAGGTTGGTTTGAAAAGGAGACAATCTTGAGCAGCCTCAGTTCAGAAGGAGAGAAGTGTAAGGTGAATGAAACAGACAGTATGACTGAGTATAGCTACAGCCTTAGAGATGAACAGATTAAGGAAAAGTGCTTTATGTGCTCACCTCAAGACAAGCATCAGAGAGAAAAAGGTTTTACTCTGAAACCTTCAAGTAAAACAAGAGAAATTAAACCGCAAAAGCTTAAGGAGAAAACAGATGAAATAAATTTTATTAGAGCAGAAGAGAAACAACGATGGCAGTTATATCAAAAAAATACTGAAGAAAAAGAATTTTACAAGAGTTTACACCATAATGGTGAGTAATAAGATTATTTAGTCCTTGTTCGCAAGTTGTTTTGGCTACATTCCTTTAATTCTCCCTTGCATCTGTCTTCCACAGCTATTGATTTCCATTGTTAGTCGTGGTACAGTAATTTATTCTGTTGTTACACTTTAACTTAAGATTTCAGTAGACTATTTCTTTTGTTTTCAATGCCTTCTTAAACTTCCATTTACTGCACAATTGCAGTGGTAGTCATAAACAGTAACTATGGACAAACACAGGCAACCTTTCCCTTATCAGAAAAATATAATCAGCTGGGGTTCAAACCTAGGACATTGGGGTTGGTGTGCTAACAGGGTATCCAAAAAGTGCCAACCTAAGAAAAAAAATTGCAAAAAAAAACATTTATTTCTCAACATAGTTTCCTTTTAGCTCAATACACCTTTCCTAGCAATATTCAGCTTCAATACCCTGTTTATATTGAGAACCGTGGAACTCCTCAAAATAACCATTAACTGCAGACTCCACCTCTTCATTGTTGACAAATATTTTACCACCAAGCCATTTTTTCAAGTTTGGAAAGAGAAAATGATCCGAGGGGGCTAAATCTGGCAAATAAGATGTGTGAGGAAGTAATTCAAGTTTCAACTAATTAATTTTAGCCATTGCTATAACGGATGGGTGAACTGGTGCATTGTCCTGATGAAACAACATTTTCTTTTTCTCCAGTTTTTTCTTGATTTCATCACTCAAACGTTGTAATGAGTTTTCATAATACTTGCTGTTAATTGTTTTTCGTTTTCTATCTTTTTGAAGATAATCAAGGAAAATTATCCCACTGTCATCCCCAAAAACTGACATCATAACCTTGCCACCAGATAAGAACTGACTCCACCTTCTTTGGAACTGATTCTCCCATTGCAGTCCATTGTTGTTGACTACTCCATTGTCTCAGGGGTCAAGTGATGGACCCGTCTCATCCATTGTCATGAATCAATGACCAAACCAAACACTCGATTGAAACAGTCTCAAGATACTGTTTTTGTTCCATTGTGAGCAATCACGGCACCTACATCTACANGTAACATTGGGTGTTCCAGTAAAAAAGCAATATACTACCCTGATTTTGATTACGATAAAACACTTGTTTTCTAAACTATATCTAAATTGGCAGTAATACTGAAGAAGTTACAACATGCTCATTCATGGATTTTGCACTATTTTGTCCCTTTTCAGATGTTAACTCGCTTTTTCTTTAATTGAAGTGATATTGAAACAATGTGAAAGTTCATTAGGAATATTTATGTATCCATGAATTAATGCCTAATTTTGTATGTACTGTTTTGTTATTTGAAATATGCATATAAATATTTTACTACTCATACACATTGCATTGTTATCATATTCTTTCAGGCATTCTCAGATATGTGTTCCATTAAAAATCTTAGAAAGGAAATCCGTAATGTTGAAAGACTAATACACAGACGTCACAAGGTATTGTCCAAAAGTAAGGAGGCAGACACAGGAGGATTTCCCACATCATTAGAATACAAAGGTTGGTTTGAAAAGGAGACAATCTTGAGCAGCCTCAGTTCAGAAGGAGAGAAGTGTAAGGTGAATGAAACAGACAGTATGACTGAGTATAGCTACAGCCTTAGAGATGAACAGATTAAGGAAAAGTGCTTTATGTGCTCACCTCAAGACAAGCATCAGAGAGAAAAAGGTTTTACTCTGAAACCTTCAAGTAAAACAAGAGAAATTAAACCGCAAAAGCTTAAGGAGAAAACAGATGAAATAAATTTTATTAGAGCAGAAGAGAAACAACGATGGCAGTTATATCAAAAAAATACTGAAGAAAAAGAATTTTACAAGAGTTTACACCATAATGGTGAGTAATAAGATTATTTAGTCCTTGTTCGCAAGTTGTTTTGGCTACATTCCTTTAATTCTCCCTTGCATCTGTCTTCCACAGCTATTGATTTCCATTGTTAGTCGTGGTACAGTAATTTATTCTGTTGTTACACTTTAACTTAAGATTTCAGTAGACTATTTCTTTTGTTTTCAATGCCTTCTCAAACTTCCATTTACTGCACAATTGCAGTGGTAGTCATAAACAGTAACTATGGCAACCTTTCCCTTATCAGAAAAATATAATCAGCTGGGGTTCAAACCTAGGACATTGGGGTTGGTGAGCTAACAGGGTATCCAAAAAGTACCAACCTAAGAAAAAAATTGCAAAAAAAAACATTTATTTCTCAACATAGTTTCCTTTTAGCTCTATACACCTTTCCTAGCAATATTCAATAGCTTCAATACCCTGTTTATATTGAGAACCGTGGAACTCCTCAAAATAACCATTAACTGCAGACTCCACCTCTTCATTGTTGACAAATATTTTACCACCAAGCCATTTTTTCAAGTTTGGAAAGAGAAAATGATCCGAGGGGGCTAAATCTGGCAAATAAGATGTGTGAGGAAGTAATTCAAGTTTCAACTAATTAATTTTAGCCATTGCTATAACGGATGGGTGAACTGGTGCATTGTCCTGATGAAACAACATTTTCTTTTTCTCCAGTTTTTTCTTGATTTCATCACTCAAACGTTGTAATGAGTTTTCATAATACTTGCTGTTAATTGTTTTTCCTTTTCTATCTTTTTGAAGATAATCAAGGAAAATTATCCCACTGTCATCCCCAAAAACTGACATCATAACCTTGCCACCAGATAAGAACTGACTCCACCTTCTTTGGAACTGATTCTCCCCCCCCACATTTTCAGCGAATATAACTACCATTATCTTTGAAATGGACTCCATACAGTGTTGCAACATGTTCCACTGAAGGAGTTTTTAAGAGTATCCCGAATCTTATGTTACCCGCAATTTTTGAGTTTTTTTTGCTCATGACTGTACATTAATGACATGACTACTGGATGAAGAACAGCAGTAAAAGAACACCTTTTTAAACTGTTAATCATTATTTGTATCCACCAATTTTTCTGTAACTTCAGTTTGACCAATTACTTCTGCTTATTCAGTTTGTTTAGTTATTTATTATGCTTCATTTTGCTTGCTTACATCAGGTTGTTCTGTTATTTTTTCTTGTTCACTTACTTCAGTTTGTTCTGTTAATTCCTTTTGCTCAGTCAATTCAGTTTCTTCAGATTGTTTTGCCAGCAATAAATTGAAATGTCTTCTTACTAAAGCATGGCTGAAGAAGAGGTCATCCTGAAAAATAAGAAAGCTAATCACAGATCTTGTATGACTAGTTCAATCATGATTGTGATTGAAAAGAAGTAGAGAATTTTTTGAAAAATACTTAAGCTGCAGGTCAATTGAATTAGAATAAACGTCTACATGTTTTCTCTAGCATTGGAAAAGCAGGAAGGAGTTTCTGATAATATTAGCATATAACTTTAATTCACAGAATTTCCATTTCTATGTGTTATTCATGTCAACTGAAGAGGAAACATGCATTCCATTGCTTTAAAAGCTGGCTGTCAACACAAAGTATTCCAAAGTTTACATTTTATCCTATTTACAGATAGGGCTATTTCGTTAACCTACAGGATGCCTGCCCTAAACTGGCGTGCAAGGGAGTTATTTTGACTCAAAGAACTTCAATTCTTATTATGTATTCTTCAACTAAAAAATTAAGCTTCAAAGTTAATTACCTAAATTATATAATGTCAGCATCTTATGATGACATTTGTTATCACATAGTCACTAAAGTCATTTATTTCATCAAACATGGCACTCTTCCAACATAGTCATCCCTGGCATAGGGTGCTGATCGTGCAAATTGTTTTTTATATAATCTGAATCACAAGGATAAACAGGTGTGAAATATAGCAACATGACCTGGGTTCCAGTTCATGTCATGTTGCTATTCTTTGCACTTATTTAACCTTGGAATATCAGCTTTCCGTGCTTCGTTATTAATCTCTCCCACATCCTTAATCTGAATCACTTAAAACAGTCGGCTAATTAGGTTTTGAGTCTTAAATTCTCAATAATAATTCTGGTCATTTTGAAATTGATATTTGAATCACTATTAATGTACAATTCTTCCCTGGATTTACATAAACTGAAATCGACTGCAAAAACTTACCTGGAAATCAGTGACATCTCCAATGGTATATTTCCCTTTCAATGGAGGTAGAAGGAATGGGGCCACTTGAGATCTTCTGTCAACAACCTTAAATGGATAAGACAAAATTATTGAAAGGGTTTTTAAAGTATCACTAAAAGCTATAAGTGATAGAAATATCATAACTTAAAGCTATAATAAACAGCAATGAAAGGTAAGAAAAAGAATTATAATGAAGTATATTATGATTGTTTGAGAAACATTCAGCGTATTTAAGCGTCCAGCTGCTAGATATTAATTTTTATTATCAGAAATTTCCAGTTATTATTACAGCCACTTTTTAAAGTTCTAGTGATGTCAAAAAGTTTATATTTCAAAATATTTAAATTGTATCTTATACTAAATTTCAGCATGCTTCTATCATAAACTTAAGCCATACCTCAAAGACTTGTTTCCTTAAATCCTTCATATCATGTAGGAGTGCAATTAGGGAGAGAATAGATATAANGTATGACTGAGTATAGCTACAGCCTTAGAGATGAACAGATTAAGGAAAAGTGCTTTATGTGCTCACCTCAAGACAAGCATCAGAGAGAAAAAGGTTTTACTCTGAAACCTTCAAGTAAAACAAGAGAAATTAAACCGCAAAAGCTTAAGGAGAAAACAGATGAAATAAATTTTATTAGAGCAGAAGAGAAACAACGATGGCAGTTATATCAAAAAAATACTGAAGAAAAAGAATTTTACAAGAGTTTACACCATAATGGTGAGTAATAAGATTATTTAGTCCTTGTTCGCAAGTTGTTTTGGCTACATTCCTTTAATTCTCCCTTGCATCTGTCTTCCACAGCTATTGATTTCCATTGTTAGTCGTGGTACAGTAATTTATTCTGTTGTTACACTTTAACTTAAGATTTCAGTAGACTATTTCTTTTGTTTTCAATGCCTTCTCAAACTTCCATTTACTGCACAATTGCAGTGGTAGTCATAAACAGTAACTATGGCAACCTTTCCCTTATCAGAAAAATATAATCAGCTGGGGTTCAAACCTAGGACATTGGGGTTGGTGAGCTAACAGGGTATCCAAAAAGTACCAACCTAAGAAAAAAATTGCAAAAAAAAACATTTATTTCTCAACATAGTTTCCTTTTAGCTCTATACACCTTTCCTAGCAATATTCAATAGCTTCAATACCCTGTTTATATTGAGAACCGTGGAACTCCTCAAAATAACCATTAACTGCAGACTCCACCTCTTCATTGTTGACAAATATTTTACCACCAAGCCATTTTTTCAAGTTTGGAAAGAGAAAATGATCCGAGGGGGCTAAATCTGGCAAATAAGATGTGTGAGGAAGTAATTCAAGTTTCAACTAATTAATTTTAGCCATTGCTATAACGGATGGGTGAACTGGTGCATTGTCCTGATGAAACAACATTTTCTTTTTCTCCAGTTTTTTCTTGATTTCATCACTCAAACGTTGTAATGAGTTTTCATAATACTTGCTGTTAATTGTTTTTCCTTTTCTATCTTTTTGAAGATAATCAAGGAAAATTATCCCACTGTCATCCCCAAAAACTGACATCATAACCTTGCCACCAGATAAGAACTGACTCCACCTTCTTTGGAACTGATTCTCCCATTGCAGTCCATTGTTGTTGACTACTCCATTGTCTCAGGGGTCAAGTGATGGACCCGTCTCATCCATTGTCATGAATCAATGACCAAACCAAACACTCGATTGAAACAGTCTCAAGATACTGTTTTTGTTCCATTGTGAGCAATCACGGCACCTACATCTACATCTACATAAGTACCCTGCAAGCCGCCTTCTGGCGTGTGGCAGGGGGTATAAACACCAAGAGTAGAATTACTTCTTTAATTTATTACTATCGCATATCGTTTGCGGGAAAAAAAAAGTCTCTAAAATGACTTGTCCTCGCGTCTATTTCTCTTATTTTACGCTCACTGTCGGATCGGGCAANAGTATGACTGAGTATAGCTACAGCCTTAGAGATGAACAGATTAAGGAAAAGTGCTTTATGTGCTCACCTCAAGACAAGCATCAGAGAGAAAAAGGTTTTACTCTGAAACCTTCAAGTAAAACAAGAGAAATTAAACCGCAAAAGCTTAAGGAGAAAACAGATGAAATAAATTTTATTAGAGCAGAAGAGAAACAACGATGGCAGTTATATCAAAAAAATACTGAAGAAAAAGAATTTTACAAGAGTTTACACCATAATGGTGAGTAATAAGATTATTTAGTCCTTGTTCGCAAGTTGTTTTGGCTACATTCCTTTAATTCTCCCTTGCATCTGTCTTCCACAGCTATTGATTTCCATTGTTAGTCGTGGTACAGTAATTTATTCTGTTGTTACACTTTAACTTAAGATTTCAGTAGACTATTTCTTTTGTTTTCAATGCCTTCTCAAACTTCCATTTACTGCACAATTGCAGTGGTAGTCATAAACAGTAACTATGGCAACCTTTCCCTTATCAGAAAAATATAATCAGCTGGGGTTCAAACCTAGGACATTGGGGTTGGTGAGCTAACAGGGTATCCAAAAAGTACCAACCTAAGAAAAAAATTGCAAAAAAAAACATTTATTTCTCAACATAGTTTCCTTTTAGCTCTATACACCTTTCCTAGCAATATTCAATAGCTTCAATACCCTGTTTATATTGAGAACCGTGGAACTCCTCAAAATAACCATTAACTGCAGACTCCACCTCTTCATTGTTGACAAATATTTTACCACCAAGCCATTTTTTCAAGTTTGGAAAGAGAAAATGATCCGAGGGGGCTAAATCTGGCAAATAAGATGTGTGAGGAAGTAATTCAAGTTTCAACTAATTAATTTTAGCCATTGCTATAACGGATGGGTGAACTGGTGCATTGTCCTGATGAAACAACATTTTCTTTTTCTCCAGTTTTTTCTTGATTTCATCACTCAAACGTTGTAATGAGTTTTCATAATACTTGCTGTTAATTGTTTTTCCTTTTCTATCTTTTTGAAGATAATCAAGGAAAATTATCCCACTGTCATCCCCAAAAACTGACATCATAACCTTGCCACCAGATAAGAACTGACTCCACCTTCTTTGGAACTGATTCTCCCATTGCAGTCCATTGTTGTTGGCTACTCCATTGTCTCAGGGGTCAAGTGATGGACCCATGTCTCATCCATGGTCATGAATCAATGCAAAAACTCGGCTTTATTGCTGTAAAACATTGCCAAACACTCGATTGAAACAGTCTCAAGATACTGTTTTTGTTCCATTGTGAGCAAACACGGCACCTACATCTACATAAGTACCCTGCAAGCCGCCTTCCGGCGTGTGGCAGGGGGTGTAAACACCAAGAGTAGAATTACTTCTTTAATTTATTACTATCGCGTATCGTTCGCGGAAAAAAAGTCTCTAAAACGACTTGTCCTCGCGTCTATTTCTCTTATTTTACATTCACTGTCGGATCTGGCAAAGTAGCAGGGGGGTCGCATAATATCAATTACGTCATCCGAAAATGTATTTCCTCTGAGGAATAACAAGTGTGAAAAATAGCGACACGACTGGGACGCGAACCCAGGTCTCCCACTTGTCACTATTTTTCACTGAGAGCATTCACTATTGATGGCTGCCAAACAAATACTAAACAATTTAGCGTTCTGAAACTTCAAACTTAAGCTTTTTAAGGTTGGTACTTTCAACTGTAGTAATTTTTTTCAAACAAACTTTCGGTTAGTTGAGTACTTGTGGGACTACCCTTGTAGCATGCTAGTTCTCTACCACTGTGACTGGCAAAGTCTTTGCAGTTTGAATTTTATTATACTTAATTTTGAATCAATCATCAAAGAAACTTGATTCAAACCATAGTATGTATGTGTAGAATAAATCATCAAACCATATTGCGGCAAAATAGGAATGATTAAGTAAAAATTCTTCTTGTATGTATATTCAATTGTGAAACCAGTTATGATGAAAATCAGCGGTAAAGCTTACATTGGGGAAACTGGCCAAACCATCGAGGTCAGAATAAATGAACACCAAAGCTGCATCAGACTTAATCACCCCAAAAATCAGTGATCGATGAACACAGCCTCAACAGCAATCACGCCTTTGACAAGGTGGAGTTACTGTGTCGCTCCAATGGATATTGGGACATAGTGACAAAAGAGGCCATAGAGATTCGTTCGGAGAGAGAGAACATTAACCGCAATGCTGGCTACACACTCAGCTAATCATGGAAGCCCGTGCTTCAACAAATAAGGGAGAATCACGGTGGAGTGGCATCGACCAATCTGGAAAGAGCAGGCACGAATGGGAATATATAGAAAAACGTGACAAAAACTTGACCCGGCACTCACGCCCTGAGGACGATGGCAGAGTTAGCTATGGAAACGTC
>KZ310526.1:14244-24288 GCA_000376725.2 Ladona fulva
AAGACACCTTCCTTTCCTTTAATCCTTGTGATTTCCTGGGGGGAAATGAACTACCGTGCCGCATCTCTCTCACACTGTTAAAGGAATGCTTTGTTGTTGGCAGGTTGTGCCACTACGTGGAGACTGCCGGTCTTGCTCACAAAGCATTCCTTTAACAGTGTGAGAGAGACGCGGCACGGTAGTTCAGTGGTTAGAATACCTGCCCGGAAAGTGGGAGACCTGGGTTTGAGTCCCAGTCGTGTCGCTATTTTTCACACTTGTTAGCCCTTGCAGAATGTAGAACTAAAGCAAAAAATTTCGAATCTACAGAAAGCAGAATTAGAAGAACAGTTATTTAATTACTTTCTGGAGTGTTGTAGGAATAATCTGCCTATCTTCGGACCTCTTTTGATAGAGAAAGAGAAATATTTTTAAGTTGAATATTTCAGAAGACTTTAAATTCTCCAAGGGATGGTTTATTAATTTTAAAAATCTCCACAATATAGTGAATTTGAGACTCTGTGGAGAAGAGACCAAAATTAGTGAAGATGTAGTAAATGAATGGTATATGTTAAATGATCCCAAATTTTCCAGCTATCCTCCAGAGTGTAGATAACATTTAGATGAAACTGGACTCTTCTATAAGGCATTGCCAGTCTCAACTCTAGTGCAAAAGGGCAAAAAATGCCATAATGGCCAGAAAAGTAAAGAGCCCATTACAGTGGTTCTGTCTTGCAATCAAAGTGGAAGCCACAAGCTCAAGCCTGAAATAATTGGAAAATTCATAAAATCCCAGATGTAGAAACATAAATACTGAAAGAATTGGGTGCAAATATACTGCCACAAAAAAAGCCTGGACTACTGAAGATATTTTTCGTCAACAAGTTCTTTGTTTGAACAATTTGCATCTGGAAAGAATAAGGTTTGTCTTTTAATTGATTATGCACCAGTTGACATAATTGAAGGGCTGAAGTTGAGCAATGTTGAAGTTTTCTTCTTGCCAAAGAACACCACATTCAGACTTTGATTATAGAGATTTTAAGGGTAATAAATTTAAAGACAAAACCTACAATGTTCTATTTATTTTAGAGCTGCAGAATCATGCACTTTGCATGTATTTGCATGCACAATGCAGTATCATGGACTTTGCCATAAAAGCTGTAGTTAGAGCATGGGATTTAGTTAGTCCCACAAAATACAAAATTGCTGGAGATCAGCAGGATTCCTGTTTTCAAATGATAATCAAGCAGTAGTTCAGACTTCTATGGTAGAACCTGAGCCCAGTTTATTACCAGAAATTAAACTGCTACAGGCAGAAGTGCTATGAACATAAATGAAGAAGTCTCTGCCATTACTGACAGTGACACTGCAACTAGTTGTACTGTGGCAAACCCACAAATATGCATAGCTGGATCATCTCCACAGCCTAATTATACAGAAACAACAGCATCTGATAGTGATTTAAATGATGATACACAAGAAATAGTCCGACACACCAGGGCTGATGCCTAACGAGCAATTTCTGTACAGCAAAATTTGCAGTTACAATTCACTGATCTTCCAGATGAATATGGAAAAACAATATGCAATATTCAGAGTGTAATCTTAAATTCTTTCAGTAATATTCAAAGACAAAAAATATAACAGACTTCTTCAAAATTGTTTAAAGATATGCAAATTCATGAAAACAAGCCATGAGCTTGATCTTGTGAACCCTTGTAATAAATAGTAGTACCAAAATAGTGTAAAGAAGCCTATGTGCTTTAAGTTTAGGACAAGCATTATTTAATGAAAGGTTTCTTCCACGTGGTTTATGAAGAACAGCTCACTTAAAATTGTCTTGTTTTTATGAATGCACCTATTACTCTTTTTTTAAACGTGTGATTCTCGCTGTAAATGGTTTGTTTAATTATCTTGTTCATCCTCCTGTTTGAAAATAAAGAAGTAGAATTTCCTATCTTTTGTGCACCAACTACTGTTTGGTGCATGCATGTAATTATTTTTCTGTGCTTTAGTTATTTTGTAATTTCCCTTTTCCTACAATTGTTACAATGGAAAGAAAAATTTTAAGTAGATGTGTAAAATGTCCTATAATTTATGAAAAACTGAATACGTATGATTCCAAGAAATGATTGTAACCAAATCTTAGATATTTAAACCTCATTTTTCATGTAAAAAATACCAATTTTACAACTAGTCTAAGAAGTGTGAATGCTAGTACGACATTGTGTGTTGCATACACACATGGAGTCTTGCAATAACAAAATTTAATTTTCAATAACAAAATGAGAATTTTTCAGTCTCCTCAATTTCGTTATAGCAAAGGTGTACCTTCAATTTCGGAAGTAACTGATTGAGCACTGACCACAAAAATGACTTATGAGTATAAATCGATTTGATTCTATTTTGGGGTTTTTGAAGTGGAGTGGAACTCATTTCTCCTTCAAATTATTTATCTGAAAGTATCTACTTGTATCAATGAATTAGCTTCGTCTATATATACACCTCGATGTAATAATCAATACTATCCAAGCTTAGGAAATGGAGAGGAAACATTTACGTAATTTAAGTAATCCTTCTGTTATTGCTTATGCACTTCATCTTCCTCAGATGGATTTGCGATTGATTGCGAGATTTTTCTTGGAGAAGTATTAGATGGTAAAAATATCCCTCGGGTTCAACCTTCTTAATCCTTCAATATTCTGCACATCTAAAAACACTAAAAACTATAATTTCTCGCGTAAGAGAGGGATGATAAGCCAATGGCACGCGTAACTCTAACGGCGGTATCCTTTTTATGTATTCTTCACTTAAGAAAGGAAGCCCCAGAGATAATAATTGTGAAAATAATTCTGTTCGTTAGTAACAATAATGAATTATTATATGTCATTTGCAACATCTTATCAATCTCATCAATGACGTAATAAAATATATGGTTTCAGCATCTCTCTCTATTTTTGGTTTGGTAGCACTTTCGTGCTATGTTTTTTTATTTAAAAAGTCGACGCTATGGAAGAAATCCAGCGACCGGCTTTGAGAACGCTTGCGGAGAATGAGAGGTAACACGAGAAGTTCTGCTGGGTAGCTTAATGAAAATACAAATACTTTTTAATTTTATGTATTATATGTATTTTATTATTTATAGCTTACTGTGTTTTGTTATTATTACCTAACTATTGCAGACTTATTTCGAAAGTTGGATCTCGCAAAAGGCGGCAATTTCTAAGTAATCTTAGGGCTATCGGCTATTAGACACGACTCTTCAACGTATCCAGAGTGAATTTTCCCTTTCTTCGCTATTCTGTTAAGATATATCCTCCGTTCGCGAAAAATGTCATTCCGGACAATTATGCATAAATTATTTACCGTACATTAATTTAAGATTTTAAGCCCAGATTACTTGAAGAAAATCACCATTTTCCACTCGTTTCTTTCAGAGATGATTCGCTTAGTCATGTGGAAAGATGATTCAGTTAGTTTATTTTAAAAGATCTGAAATTTCCTCTCGATTATAGCAAATCTCCATGGTTTTAATCGGTTCTAGTCAGAAATTATGGAAATACAGGAAATAATTCCGGATTATATTATGTATTCGTTGTAAGGACTTGCTATCATGTCTTGATGAATGAAATTTTTATCATTTGTCTTTCGGAACGGGATGGAGAATAACGCATCTTTCATTAAGTTTTTCTCAGTTTTTATCATGGCTGTGATATTATGAAAGCTACTGAGGAATGGGTTATGCTGAACGATGGCATTACTTAAGGGTTCTCCTTAAACAATGTTACGAAAAGTGTTACTGGTAAATTCAGTGTTCTTCACTAACGTGGACTTGTTCAGCTTACAGCATTCTGGCTCAGGAAGGAAAGCAACGTAAACTACCCCACTCCTCATCTTTCCTAGTAAGCCTCATTTCCCTCTCCTAGCTCTCTGTTGCTGATGATTGAAAGGATGAAGTCCCAATCGGCCTTCGAGCTGAATACTATTCAGACAGACATACGTTGTAACATTTTATAATTCAGCTACATATAAAAAATACAGTTTTCCATTCGAGTGTTAATCTGCAAGACCACTCCACCAGTGTCTATTGACGTCCGCAATTCGAGAGGTACCTTGACTTCATAAATTATGAATGTATCGTAGCGTTGCGAACGCTACGAAAGAAGGGCGAACTATCTCGATTGACACTCCCATCTTATTAGCTTAACTTCATTGTAGTAGTCGTGGCGGGAGCGCTCTGTCTTGAGCTATCCAATCACAACGGCGCCCTTGACTGTGGAGATCTTCTCTGTTGTCACCAGTCGCTCGAAGGACGAACACCCGGAGGAGTGGAGACGCATTCGTTGATGGAGACCCCTTCTCATTGGTGAGTAACTGGCGCTGCTCCCAATATCCATTTAACCACTATTAGAGGCGATTCATGTGCCATTCCCGTTGCGTTATATTTTTCGCTTTAATTGGAATCCCTCCCAATGAAATATTTTAGATCTAATAATGCGATGATTGGTAATTGTTACCAATTTTATTTGGTGGTGTTATTTTATGGTTTTTGTTATGATGGTGTTACCAATTTCATGATTTCCTTTCTTGAATATGGGTTAATTAGCATCGGCATAAATGGAAGATGAGATTGAATTTTCATCGAGGTTGGATGATTTAGGAAAACAGAGAGTCAAATGACAGTTCTATCTCGAGTGGGTTGGGTAGCGATGGATTTCTAGTTGCACTTGTGAAGTAACGAGCTAAACAGTGAGGCGAATATCGATTCTCGTCCAAATTGTCATTCGCAATCATAATCACAATGTGAGTGGTTAACAGTAACTCGGGGGCAGGTGATGACGAAGTTCGTAAGAATATTTTCCCTCGAAGTAAGTGTCGCGGAAAACATGCGCTGAGATTCTGTTGTTTCTTTTTTGGATAAACATTTTCAAACTTCGATGGAAAATAGCGTACTCTGTCAGTTTTCTTCGATCCGTAGTCTAGATTCGATTTTTAATTTTCGCTGTGGAGAAACTCTAATTTGTAAACTAGAAATTCTAAATTGTACTGCTGTAAAAACGGGTGTTTTTGCAATAACGTGGTTTCATCAATAGATATTAATATATTTGGAGTTACGGAAAAATGGTTAACAACGGGTAAAAAATTTAACTGATTCTCTTTGTATAGAAGATGATAAAACGAAGTTTACATGATTTCGTTCATTTGTGATAAAATATGTGCTTGTCGATTGGAGTAAAATCACGGAAAACTGTAAATCAAGAGTACAACTCGAATAAAACCCAAGGATAAAAAGAACAGAGAAGAGCGACATGACTGGAACTCGAATCCAGGTCTCCAATCCAGGTCCCAATTTGCAGTCATGAATTCTAGCCATTTTACTACCGCTTCCCACTAGAAAACCTGTCCGGGAAGTGGAGTTCGAGTCCCAGTCATGACGCTAACATTTACTTCTTTCCTACGTTGGGTTTTAAGGCTCAACTGAAGAAAAGGCAAAATGGAGAGGTATTTACGTTGTTTTGAATGAGAGGAAAAAAATTAGAATCCTTTCAGAGGAACAAGCGCCTTTAATCGTTTCTTCGTTTCATTAAATTTCCACGAAATTGGTAAAATCATGCTCCATGATGAAACTCTTATAATTGGAATGAAGTATATATGCATGTGTATCTATTACGTACTATAATAAAAGGACTGTGCAAAAGAAGATTAAAAACTTTTTCACATTTTGAAGTTAAATTGCTACAAAACTATAGTTAAAAAATCCGTCGTTCTTGGTCTTTTGGCCAACTCTTCGAATATTCTCTCTGGTTTTATATTCAATTCTCTATAAAAATACAAAAATGCCAATCCATTTAATCCATCTTCACACACTGTTGACCTTATCAACGTTTTTACATGTTTGAGCGTAGAAAAGCTTCTTTCTGCCACACAAATTGTCACAGGAAGAGTTGCATTAATACATAAAAAGTGATATAAATTTAAAAATAACTTTTTATTATTATTGGCAGATTGAAATGGATCCATTTTTAAATTGCATTTCTGCTTAATTGATATTTACTCGCATGCTGTTGCCAGTGTGTTATCTCTGTTGATAATTCTTGAAAACCGCATTCTTCATAATCGGAATAAAATTATAAATATATTCCACATTTTTTTCATTAATTATTACAGAGTTCTCATTATTAAAATTAGAAACAGGGTAATTTATTGAATGATTTTCATAATATTTTTGTGTTTCAAAAGTTCTTTTCTAAGCAGAGCATAAACATTTCCAAAAATGGAAGGTATAGGATGAAGACGAGACTTGACTTTGACTTTGGTTTCTCAACTGAAAGATTATATTTTCTGCATCCTTTACAGCCGTTAAATAAATAGATTTAAAATCAGTGGAATTATTTTCAATTATTTTCAATGCATCAAGTAGATGGTCAGCTGGGCTTACTGCTTCGTTTAAAGCTACATGTATATATTTTTAAATGTTTGCAAAGAATACTTCTGTGATTAAGTATATGGTTTAAAGAGTGCAAGAGGACATTTCACATTTTTAGAACATCCGCTCTTGCAATTTGTGGCTAATTTACCATCCATGCCAATGGACGAATTGATGGGCAATTGCTTAAGTACTTTAAGCGTGAAATTAAGATAGGGATTAAAAGCTTCGCTAAAATTATTAATATTAAAATCAACGACTGATTGCTTAAAACCTCGAGAACTGTTTCAGACGCAGTAGTGAATACACCGAATAAGTCAATTACGGAATTATCGACTCGTCTTTTAATACAGTAGATGGCTCTCGAGTGGTCTGCCAACGCCGTTAATCAATATCTCAGGAACGATTTTCGGAATATCTTTGAAAGGAAGAACTGACTACTTTGAATGGAAATTGCAGCTCCCAAGCAGGAAGCGATATCCGTCTTCGGATTTTTTTTTATACATTCCTTATCATAAGACACAACCTTCCATCTGTTTCGGAATGGAAATTCGTTAATAATGTACTATGTAGTGTTTTTCGATCGTGAAACTTATATTAAAAGTTATGATTGTATTGCTTTGGTATTCGCTCTCATCGATTTATCTAATGTTCTTCCGAGATGTATTTTACTAATAATTAATAATAATTTAATAATACTTATCTTGGCGGTATTAGTTATTCAATATCCACAAGGCACAATCATATAATAGGTCGCATGAATTTATCTCTTCGTTTTTAATGGTTAAATATTCCAACGTTTATCTTCTTACATCCCTGGATCTTTGCCTTCCTTAAATAATGACATCATATTAACGTAGTCGATATACTATCTCCTATCCAACTTGCAATGAACAGCATATGTTCCAATGCAAGGAAAGTTATAAAGTGCCCGTAGACACTGAGTTTTGTGGGAGTGATTTTAAGTTAATTCTTATGGGAAAGGGTGTGAGGCGAAGGGTGATGGGCCCTCCTTGAGTGAAGGATGAAAGATGAGGAGACACACTTTGAGCCCCAAAAGAAAAAGCAAGAAAGGGATACACAGCTGAACAATGAGTGCCTTGTGGTCAGGCAGTTCTGGCCCATGACGGAGACCATCGAAGGAGGAAACGTTTTTGAAGAATCTTCAGAAGTGACAGCATAAACTAAACAGAAATAGAGCCTTTTTCATTTATTGGTAAAATATACGTTCCTCAGACGATTGCTTGACTATCCATATTATTCATAAATATCTTGTTGTGGTATCGAAGACGCTTTTATGGGCCATTTGTGTCTTACTCTTAAGGCAGCCCCTGAATGTGCATTGAGTTACGGGCTTTTCCCCAATGGTTACCCTCTTGTTCCCTCATGTAATCTAGATTGGGCCCCACACTAAACAATCTGCCATTATTTGTATTTCTCAGCATTTCATTGACATCGCTTTCACGGAGAATTTTGTAACCGCTTGGTCCGTGACGCTTCACCCAAACACGCCTTTTATGTGTCAATTTTACTGGTCTCTTCTTATCGAATGCTATGGAAAGTTTCGAGTCATAGGACCATTTTTCCGCACTTCGTGAATTTTTTTCCGCTTATAATTATCTCTCTGACTCACAAGTCAGTCGTCTAAGCGAAGGCTAACTACCTCACTCCTCATCTTATCCGGGACGCCTCATTCCCTTTATTAAGCTTTTGATGGCCATCGGCGAAGGATCCAACCTAACTTCAGGCTGATAACTTTCAAGACGTTCTGTATTGCGTTAAACAAAAGCTGTAATTAACATCTATTGGTCTTATCATATAGTTTGTTTAATATGCTTAGTTACTTCTTTACTTGTTGCTGCGTTTTTTATTTCACTTATTTCATAAACTTATACAACCCTCTATCTTAAAATTATTCGCGGAAAATCGACTAATGCAAGCGTTTCGGAAATTTATCACGCGATAAAATGCATACTCATCTCTTTATATAGACGCTTCTCTAGACACACACACACACACACACACACACACACATATATATATATATATATATACACATAATAGTAGTGTGAAAGGGGCTATGTGAAGAAAGTAAAATTAAATCTTTGTGTATAAACATGAAATGTGGTTCCAAATACCTGTTTTACATTCATATTATGAAAATTGGATTGCTTATACGTGCTAGAAGCGCTTTAAATTCATACAGTAAAGTTTCCAATCATCAGTTGAAACAATAAAATTCTTNACTACCTGCAACACTCCGCCTTCCATACACCGAGTTCCATGCACCAACTATAATAACCTAAACGAATTATTCATAATACGTGCATACGAAATCTCCTAGCATCGAACCTGGGTCTATGAGGACAAATATTCTTACAGCATACCATAGAAAACCCTATCTTCTATAGATGTAGCGAATTTTAACCTTCTACCTGCCCGGGAAATACCGTTACGAATTTTTGAAAATTCGGTCATTCGAATGGTGCTGGAATCGAATCTGGGATTTTAGGGCAAAAAGCTTTACGGCATTCGATTGACAATCATCAATTCTAATAACACGGTGAATTGCAAGTTTCTATCTTAACGAAAAATACCCTAAATTAATTCATGAACGTCAGAATGAAAAACTGCCCTAGCATCAAGCTTAGGACCCTCAGGGTAAAAACCTTTAGGTATGCTATAGAGGTGTTTGAGATATATCGATTACGTGAATTTGAACGTTCTAGTAAGAAGTGGTTCTTTCCCGGCGTGTAGACTGAAGGAAATATTCTCGGGTTTCCCACCGGGTCGCGTCTCTCCATGTTGTCGACGTTTCGGCTGCATACGCTCCAGCCATCATCACGTTCTATCTTACATGGAAGTAACCGAAATGATTTCTTGAAAGTTTTGCACTAAGAATTTACCTAGCATCGAACCTGGGGCCATCAGGGAAAAAGCCTTTGCGGCAAACGGAAGATAAAAAAATGTTCTAACGATTCCGTAAATTTCAACGATCTATCTTTACGCTAAGTACGCGAAATGAATTTTTGAAAATGCGCTCAATGCATTCTTATGGGAAAGTGGCCGTATTTGGGCCCCCCTAGAATCGAATCCCAGGTTCGATGCTAGGTAAATTCTTAGTGCAAAACTTTCAAGAAATCATTTCGGTTACTTTCATGTAAGATAGAACGTTCAAATTCACATTATCGATAGAGATCATACCCCTCTATAGTAAACCTAACGGCTTTTACCCTGAGGGTCCTTAGTTCGATGCTAGGGCAGTTTATCTGTCTGAAGTTCATGAATTCATTTAGGGTATTTTCCGTTAAGATAGAAACATGCAATTCACGGTGATGTTAGAATAGATGTTTGTCTATCGTATGCCGTAATGATTTTTGCCCTAAAGGTCCAGGTTCGATGCCAGGACCAACTGAATTAGCAAATTTTCAAAAATTTGTAGCGGTATTTCGCGGGCAGGTAGAAGGTTGAAATTCGCCACATCTATAGAAGAAAGGGATTTCTATCGTATGACGTAAGGATATCTGTCCTAATAGACCCAAGTTCGATGCTAGGACATTTCGTATGCACGTATTATGAATAATTCGTTTAGGTTATTGTAGTTGGTGCATGGAACTCGGTGTATGGAAGGCGGAGTG
>APVN02036623.1:0-11187 GCA_000376725.2 Ladona fulva
CGATATGTGTTGTGTTTTTTTAAATACATCTGTGGAAAAGAGTATTTGTAATTTAATTCATAGCATCCTTTTCATATGGATTTCCACAACATAAAGGCAGCCACAATCGATTTTTTTTGTTTTAATGTAACTTTAAATTTCCACGGTACAAATAATAAATATGATCAGTTTCGACTAGTTAAAGCGATTTACAAGGGGAAATTTGAAAGTGTTTGGAGTGATGAGGATATAGGCAATAGATGACGACTATGACAAATAAATTTCTATAAAATTACTATTCGATAACATAAAAGTTAATCACAATGAATTGTATCCATAGATACGAATGAATACAGTTACTGAGGAATTAATGGCAAGTAAGTTATAGTCACCGTCAAAGTAACGTCAAGGATTCGGTTAAGAGAAGGAAATACTGTGTATTAAGACACAAAGGAAGGACATATGTTACCAGAATGCAAGGTTACGGACCAAAATTAAGGAATCAATAGACTTACTGGACACTTCTTAACTTCCATTAAATCAATGACAGTCATATGGTCTTTAATTCTGTAGAATAAAAACAATCAGATATTTTCGAATGAAAAAAAATACAAGATAATAAGTAAGGTTCATCACACAAAAGGTGGATGGAATGAATGGGGTTATTTTAAGAAATATAAACACACATTTTTATCCGTAATTTCCATTTAAATTTGAGGGTGCAATTAAGTAAACTTAAAATTGCAATAAATACTTCCGGAATTGAGCTAAACATAGGATTTAGTGTATGATTAGAAGTTGTATGCTTAACAATACGAATTCATCTGACGTAGATTAGTCATGCAATTCGTCATAAATATCAGTATTTATGAAATCTAAAAACATCAAGTTCGTTAAATATTTAAACATATTACAATGCTCCATTAGAGTGAACTTTTTACTCGACCACACAAAAACAACGTACACACGACCATGGTTTCGTAGCATGGCTACATCATCAGGTGGATCATCATGGAAATCATCAGGTGTGTGTGGTATAGCAAAATTTCACTCTAATGGAGCGTTTTAGTATGTTTAATATTAATAATTACCACAAGGTTACCCCTGACTCTGTATCGTTTATTCGTTAATTATTTATAATCTACAGAGGAGGCCGTGATATTGTGGAAATTCATCATATAAAAACAGATGTATACTTTTTCCACATAAAGGAGGAACAGAGGACGCAAGAAGTTACTTCAAAGTGACTCATTCTCGAAATTCACTCCAGTGATCACTTAAGTGGAGCGAAACGCAAAGTGGAATAGATCACCAGTATAAGGGACGACTCGCTAAAACGAAATGGTAGATGTATGCGGAAATGATAAATACTTCTAAAATACCCCTTTTCCTTTAAAATAGAAATTCGGCTTTACTACCTTCTACCATACCTTGATGAGTGGAATAGTTTTCATTTTTTTGTGGAAAAAGTATACATCTGTTTTTATATTCGTTAAATATTGTTGATCAAGGTAAAATTAAGTACCTAAATTTCATGCTAGACCCGCAATTTAACGCGAACTTTTGGTGCAGTGTTGCTCAAAATACGGCTCACGGGCTAACTCCATCCTTCTGTACTCTTTTATCCAATCCACAAAGACATTTGTAGCCAAAACCAATAATAATATGTCCATAGGGGTCTTATAAATGATCCATGGTAACTCATCGCCTTAATCATGACGATACATTAACTCTTAGAGAGATTAGGGATATTCACAACAAAAATATAGTTATTTTTGAAGTGCGCCACTATGAACTATGGCTCTCAGAACCTCGAGTTACCTGTCCCATTAAGTTTTAAGTTTGGGCGCCACGGTATTAGAGTCGATGAGGAAACGATAAAAACCTGCATCGGAATCTTTTACGTTATCTAATATCGTATATTAACTCTTTCCAGTTTAATCAGTAAATAATTAACGCAAGATAAGTTGCGGCTCTGGATCTGTAGTAGTTAGTAGTAGGGCCCTGGTAATATTCATGAAAATATATCAACCAAAAACCTATGAATAATCCAACGCGGTGATTTTCTATGACTATAACACCGCTAATGCAATATACCTCAAATTTTAAAGTCTTATAATTTCCATCATTCCGTATAGGTATCTTAATCATCGCATGATATCATAAATAAAAATCTCACTCCATATTTCCCGTAAGAATCATGCGATGCATTACGCAGAATCGCCGTAATATATGGCATACATTAAAACCCTTTCTGGTTACAAATATGAGCGTATGTTTGGACAAGATAGGAACGATATATCTAGGCAGAAAAAAAATTCTTAAGGGTTCGACGAATAATTTGATCCCCGACGGCTCCGACGCCCGCACGAAAAATTCTAAAAAGCCAGCACTCATACGCAACTACGATAAGATCGGAGATTGCGCTCCGTCCTTTGGCTGCGGGGCACAGAAAGGAGCCGTTATATTCGGACGCAACAGCCAGATAAGAGGTAACGGAAAAGGATAGAGTTTTTCCCTCCGTTTGAACAAGTAGAGATAATAGCGAGTCCAGAAACAAAAGGTCGTGGCCACAGACGGAGGTACGGATAGATAAAATTCGCACGGCTGACGTAAGGGAGAATGGAAAATTTACACCGAAACTCTTTTAGAGTAACCGCTTAGCTTCGAACAGAGGACGCAAGAAGTTACTTCAAAGTGACTCATTCTCGAAATTCACTCCAGTGATCACTTAAGTCGAGCGAAACGGCGTGATAGCAAAGTGGAATAGATCACCAGTATAAGGGACGACTCGCTAAAACGAAATGGTAGATGTATGCGGAAATGATAAATACTTCTAAAATACCCCTTTTCCTTTAATATAGAAATTCGGCTTTACTACCTTCTACCATACCTTGATGAGTGGAATAGTTTTCATTTGAGTTTGCTATACGATAGAGAATGGTTGTATTGATTAAATTTGTCTCATTCTTACTTATGACTGTTATAGCATGAATGCTAGTGAGGCGTGAGTAATACTAAATGGTAGCATTTTGGGCTTTCATTGAGCAATGAGAAATTATTATCCGTAGGGCAGTTGTGTTGCACTTTTAAAGACTTCTACTCAGCACTCAGCATCAATGAGGCAATAAAGGACGAAATACCTCACTCCTCATCCTTCGTATTTGCCTCATTCCATCTTCAAGGCTTTTTTTAGTCAAAGGCAGAAGGGATAATGAATTTCGCTGTATGGTAAAAAAGAACGCATTTTTCGATTATATTTATCCAGAAGCGTTTTGGGGATTTAAACCCCTCCATAAGAATAGAGCCAATGATAAACCATAGTACGGTGACTCGCAGGGCATAAACATAGATATAAATCTGTTTTGATTTTTATTACATTTCCTTATTGAGTGCGAAAAAGTGTTATCCATAAACCAATTGTGATGCACTGGTGAGAACTAAATCTACTCATAGTACTACCACAGTAAGGAAAGCAAGGGCAAACTACCTCACTCCTCATTTTTACTAGACGGCTTATTCCCTCTTCAAAGATTTTCAGACCAAGGTTGAGGGGTTAATACAACTAGGCTGACGACGCTAAAGATAGAGTTATTGCTATCACAATATTTCATTGGATTTTTACACCTTCTGAATTTTTCCCGTATTTATTTTGCTTCGCATTACTTTAAGCTATATTTGATCTTCATAGAAATGTCTTCTTTTTCTTTCTTATTTGTTTGATTTATATTATTTATAAACTCTGTACGTTAGATTAAAATATATATAAGGGAACTTATACGACTCAAGGTCACCAGTATCAAACATTATTTAATTGGAGTGGAAAATTACCTTGCAGGGATAAGAATTTTCAACACTGTCATTGAGAAAACCTAATAGTATATTCTCAAGGAGAAACGGACATGAATAAAGTCTGACAGGACCGGGACTCGAACCCAAAAATTGAGCTATCGTGCTAGTAAAACCGCGATTGTTACCTTTCATCCTTTTCCTAGTAGAAATCTAATGCCTTTGAATGATTTAGTGAAATTGCGCTGGGTGTATGAATAATTACCTCTTCGGTATATTATATCATTTTTGCTTTACGTGATATTATTTATCATACTTACCTCTTATACATAACATTCTTCCTAATTTCTCCTTTAGTAAAAGTGTTTCTTACAATCCTCTTCTTTTTTTGCAGCCTGCCAGCAAGTTCGGTTGGGCGTGCAGGCGGTTTTTGGGCCCTCAGACCCCTTGCTTGGGGCCCATATTCATTCCATCTGCGACGCCCTGGACATACCGCATATCGAAGCGAGGCTGGACTTGGACACGGACTATAAGGTTTGATGTTTCTGTTTTTTTTATTGGTGTAACTGAATTAGCTGAGAATATCAGCTCCCCATTACCTAGCACAGAGTTTCCCAAACATTTCCTCCGGCGGAACACTTTATCAATTCTATGATATCAGCGGAACACCTTGGTTACTTTTTCTGTCTATAAATATTAGTAATAATCGATTTCATTAAAGTAAGAGTCAAGGGTTTATTGAAAACGCAATCTTCTCATATAATCAAGAGCCCCTGATTTTGAACATTATAGTTATAACTTCATTCAGAACTGAAATTCATACAAGAATTATCATTCTTCATAAGTTTCCGCGGAACACTTATAAACTCTTCGTGGAACACCAGTGTTCCGTGGAACACACTTTGGGAAACCCTGCCATAGACGANATTCATACAAGAATTATCATTCTTCGTAAGTTTCCGCGGAACACTTAAAAACTCTTCGTGGAACACCAGTGTTCCGCGGAACACACTTTGGGAAACCCCGATCTAGCATAAAAAACCAAATGCCGAGAAGTAGAAAGTACCAATACAGCTTACAATAAGTAGTAGATGGCGCTCTTCTGAGAGTTGTTTCTTTTCTGATGGCCAGGATAGTTAACCTATGCAGCCAGGATATTAAATTGCGCATCAATGTATAGATCAAAACATAGGTTTGTGTTTATATAAGTTGGGTTAAGGGTTGAATGCTAAAAAAATATTGTGTGCTTGCAGTTTTGAGACTACCTATAACCCCAGGGCATAGAGTAGGAACCCAGCCTATAAAAACCGAATTCGAACAATATGATAATTGCTCATATGTTACAATTATAATAATATCAATTTAATCTATTATATGAAATTTCAAATGCCCTCATTGGACAAACTATCATCTATGAAATGAAACACTTCAAAGTTATCATTTATCAAGTAACTTTGAAAAGTGCTGGAAGAAACGGTCTTAGAATCCTCGATATCATACTCTTTACACTAGCTTTTAATTTATATTTTTATTTAAATATAATGATATACTCATTTTCACTTTTCGTTTCCCGTTAAACAGGAAGCCGTTAAATTTGTCATTGCTCTCCAAACTATGTTTTCTGTGTAAACATAATTGCTACACTTTATTTATTGCTACTAATATTTACTAACATCCTCTAACACAGAAAAACACCAAAGAATGATATATATATCATGCTTAATGTACCTCAAAATTGTACGCGCACAATATTACTCTTCATTCCTACGCCTTATGTATGGAAATTATAATTTTAACTAAAACCTACTAACTGTATACACCACCTTGATAAAAATGTGCGTCCTTACAAAGCCATTTTATTTCAGGAATTCTCTATAAACCTCCATCCGACGCAGCAACTTCTCAACATGGCTTTTCAAGACGTTATGGCATTCCTCAATTGGACTAAAGTGGCTATAGTGTATGAAGAAGACTACGGTAAGATAAATATTCGTGTACTTAATTATGCCTTGATGTATTTAGTATAAATAATAATTAATCAGGACATCATCATTGCTGGTTAATGCCGTTAAAACTGTGTACTTCTTTATTTTCATTGAGCTTGCCATATTTTTGGTGTATTTTGATGCATAATTCATGCTTGTTTAATTTTGAGTGATTTTTTTAAACCACTCTTTTAAACAATCCATGAGTTAGATTGAATTTATACCTCTACTTAAAATTGTTGAGATACAATGGTACCTCGACTTACGAACTTAATTCGTTCCAGACCGGAGTTCGTATCTCGAAACCCAGCTTTCCATTGCATCTTACGATAAATCAACTAATCCGCTTTGTCCCGGAAATTTTTAAAATAAAGTACTTTTCAGTGCATTTTCAGGTTGCAATACGATCCTTGAGGGAGGAGAGAAAAATGAATGTGTCCGAAATCATAAAAATCATTTTTGGTTTTATACAAATATAATCTTCGAGCAATTATGAAATTATGTAGTAAGAAATGACTTACCTATGGCCTCTCTCTTAGGTCGATTTCTTTATTATTAACAGAATTTATTCTTCGGAAACCGCCAAGGAAAAACTTAAACAAAGTAGAGCTCCTCAAGGCTACGTGTGTGAAATCCGATCGGATTCTTAACTCTGAAACAGTAGATAAATTTAGGGATCTTTCCTGCCTAAATTCACGTATATTGGTAGAATAATCAGCTTAAATACTGCGTATAAAAGGAACACGAGATAAGCCTAGTGAGAGTAACAAATCTCACTGAGGTGTCCCACTCTCTAAGAGGTCCGTAGCTTTTTCGTCTTTATCAAAAGAAAATCTCATAGACATCACATTATCTTTTTTATTTTTCTACTATAATAGATGGAGATAAAGGAGATACATGTAAATTTTGTCCATTGTGTAAATGTTTGTAAATTTTGTCAAATTAGATAAAAGATTGCACCAGGGAGATTTTTATTGCGTGATCATCTACAGGCGCTTGCGCATATGTACGTATTACAGTACTCGGGATAATAAAAGCACCACGGTTCGTATGTCGAAATTATTTCGTTTCCTGAGGTCATAACGGAGTAAGAAAAAAGTTCGTGTGTCGAAAAGTTCGTATGTTGGGCGGTTCGTAAGTCGAGGTGCCAATGAATACGAACAATTTCGCAAATGAACTAAAGTTGCTAATGAGAACTGAAAAACGGAATACTCTTTTTCGCTCATTGACCAATTTGTGTATAAATTGAACTTCTGTTTCCATTGGAATTAAAATATGAGTAAGAGAGAGTGAAGCGATCTTGGAAATAGGAAACGAAAAAAAAATCTGTGAGCCTTAAAGATAAGCCAAAAGCAGTACGCAACTGTTGTACAAGTTGCCTACGTGTTCCCCGTGATGTAGCGGGTGGATGCCATTTATCTCGGTCATTTCATTCCCGCAGTATCTTTTGCGTCAAAACCATTGTGTGTAATGAAGCGTGGTAATACTGCAGGTCGCGTACGTTAATCTTTCGAAAGGTCAATGAGAACACGTTGTAATCAGATTCAGTTTTCCGCGGACCGTTGCACAATGCTATTTTCCCAGTTAATCCACCTATGCGATACACCTTATCCCTTCATATATATTTGCGGGAATTTGAGTATGCAAAAATAACGTGAAAATGTTAAACGTGCCGCTATTAGTATGATAAGTAAAAATGAAATCATATGAAGCTTTAATAATGTGACTCGAAAAAGCTTATAGACATACATTAATTTTGCCCATAAAGGCTTAAAATGCCTTAAAAGTGATTACAAAACGTAAGCTTACCAACAACCTAGTTTTAATGACATAATTCCACGAGGAACAGTCCGGGTAGTTGAATTCTTCTTCGATATCCTATGGACATTTTTCTATAGGACAAAGGAGCTTATAGATACAGTATGTCTCGTATTATCACAAGAGTCTGGGTATTTCAAATTTTCGATGTGCTTCATTTTATTTCGATATCCGTCAGAAAATAACTGCTTTTGCAAGTCCGAATCCTGATTCTGTTTGACAGTTTGAATGAAGTTTAAAAGGCCATTGAAAACCGATGAAGTATTTGGGAATCGCGATTAGCAATTTTGCGAGGAACTACAATCGTTATTAGAGCAACTTAGTTGTGAATAGGGAAATTTCTGTCTGTTCTGTTTGCGAGGAGATCGCTCAGAATTTCGACAACCGATATTTTTCATTTCGGGCAACCAACCGGAGCCGAACAAAACCGAGATTTTACTGAAGTGCAACCGGACCCAGGCGGAAAAATAGAAATATTATACATTCCTGCTCGATTTTCAGGTTCCACTACTACATTTTTACATTAGTGAACTGAAGAAACTGAGAACTGAACTAAATATGCGTATCGGTGACATGAAACTTAATAGACTTACGTCTTCGTATATACATTTATTTAATATTTAAAAAATTATTTCATGAAGAAAAATTAAACACAGACTTTTAACTTCATCGCAGAAAGTTTATTTTTCGACAACGGTTTTAACACATTCGGTTATCATTATGTTAATTATAATTATCATCATTAACAGTTTCTTTAGAAACACACGTTGAATTCAAACTGTCAATTTAATTGTTGAAATAAGTTACAGATTCTAAACTTTTAGAAGCAAATGAGGAAAATAAGAGTTTAGAAGAGATGTCAATCGTTTCTGCTACAATTTGGACGTACCTAATTGTTTACATCATACTTAGTTAGAATATTGTAACCAGAGCCGTGCCCAGACTATCTACCACCCGAGTGCAAATGAAATTTGTCGCCTCTTAAAATTAAATATCACAACCATACATTTCCTGATTCGCAGTTAAAAGTTTTTGTGAGAATTTGAATAACCCGTGCTTTATGACTTCGTTTCCCAGCTTACATTGGTAACAAATCTTCAGTGACAATTAATTTTGCAAATTCGTTGCTGACATAGTCATTATGAGTTACTAGTTCTCATTACTTTCGAGCATCATTATCATCGCATGATCGTGTGTATAACACAGAAAACAACAAATAATATTGTTGTAATAATGATTTTGGTTGGATACACTTCTTTTAGCGCCCTTTAGATGCGGCTGCCCGGTCGCGCGGCTCTGATTGTAACAATAGTCTCCTATACATAATTGTATTGTAAATAATGCTTCGTTAAAATTGCTGGTTGTAAGTTGCTAAGTTCATGAATATTTTTACAATTAATTTTAACTTTTGACTGAAACTATCCGAAATGATTTATATAATGCATTAATCGTTATGCTTAGATGGACGATTAGCATTGTAAATTGAAATTAAGCATAAACTGTAAATATGTTGGCTACATGGAGAGTATGCACATACATTCTAATGCTGATGGGTTGATGCAGTTTGATGTTATTCATAATGCAGCACGATTCAAGTGAATAAGTATACATTTTATGGCCGAAAAAAATCGGTTAGAATCGGGTCGACGTTGATTGACGGAGCAAAACCTAAACAAAACCAAATTTTGGTCTTCAAATCGCCCGAAGGGAAATTGCAAGGAAAAGATAACGGGTTGATGTCCCAGTTTTATTTCTATTTTCAGCTGATAAAAAAAGGTGTAGAGACCTCATTTATAAGCGTTCTTGTTACAACTAAGTTTATTTTGTCTTCGCTCTTTGAACTTTTTGATGGATTCCTTTTTTCAATCGCAGTATGCGAAGACGCGCTACTTTAAACCTTTACCGTTTTTCGTAATTTGTTAACTATAAACTCTACCGCTGCGATGTGTTCCGTTAATTCTGATCATCTTATAGACAGATCTAACGCTTTTCGAAACAGTCAAGAAAGATTCTCGGGCAGACAACGGTCTCAGTAAGGAACATAAGTATGGTAATAAGGACCTAAAGTATCCAATCAAGGTTATATTTCTGATTTTAGAATATTTCTAAATGTCTATTCATAACCGTGTAGAATCTGCTGGTGATCGAGAATTGGACATCGATTTTTACCAATATCGAATCAATAAGATAACTGAATGGACAGGAAATATTACAGTGAGTTCCAAAGAAGAAACAATAAGTTAGGTCCCTAACCTATGATATCCTGTTTTTCTTTCAGGNAATTTTTCATCAACAAAATTTCCAAGAATTTTTCAAATATATATGAATCTATAAATATAGGGCGAAAAATGTGTCTCGATTTTTCCATTTTGTCTCCTTTCCCGTTATGCCCCATTTTGTCCCGTGCTATTGTCCTGTTTTCAACAAAATATTGTTGTATGGGCATCCCATTTATGAACCGCAACCTATTTCATGAAACTTTTCAAAATATCTTCATCAAGTTGAATGATAGCTCCCTAGAGCAAAGCTACTTAAATCTCGCATGAATATTCATAGATTACGGCTAGGCTTAACTCTTTCGCCCAGTAACCCCCGAGGATTTCAAGTAGTTTAATACTGCACTCCGTGATACGTGGCGTTAATGCTTTTGGTCACTCGGCTCCTTTGAAAAGAGCAAGCTGGGATTTATCCGGCGGCGGAAGAGGTGGCAAAATTCCGCGCGAATACGTAAGAGATGCACGGGAACTTCCGTTTTCTGTCGTAGGATGTCCAAAAACGTGACCCGAAGTTGCATCGGCAGTCAAGTCAACACCGGTGACTGCATACGTGACCTCCTTGTCATTTTTTCGAAAAATGTTTCCGCAAACGTTCGGTCATTTTATATGACGACGGAGGAATCTTGTCCGTCATCTCTACGCTGCGACCGTTCTTGAAGGAATCCGTTCTCTGAATGGTAAATGATTCAATTTTCTTCTCTCCAAACTACCGCTTACATTTGAACCAATTCCAGAGGATAATTGAAAATGCGCCTTTGCTATTCTCTTGTTCAAATCGTTATTGGGAAATAAATGGACTTCATGCCGAATTTTTATTCGACTCAGATTGAATAGGAATGAGTGTCTCATTTTTTGTACCCTCGACGTTTTTTGCTGCACTCTAATTAGTTCTGTCCTCCTCAACTTCATTATCGACTTTTTTAGGAATTGAGTTCACTGATGTATTTGAAACATTCCTAACGACTTGTGCTTAACTTTCAAAACTAACGACAGAAACTCCGATTCCGATGAAAGTAATCCCGTTAACAAGCAGTCCTTTACAAAGACCTAACGTAAAATCAGGCTATTCAGGATCAACGAAAGTAACAAATCTTAATATTGGTTAGTATTACAGCAGTGCATGATGTGACTTAATTTTGGTAAATTTAATTCTTTAACCTGGAACTGAAGTGCAGTGATACCTCGACTTGCGAACACAATTCAATACAGCTCAAGGTCCATGCTTCGAAACGCAGAATTTCATCGCATATAGCTTTTCGATTTTTTTCGGTTCTCATCTCGAAATCATGTATGTACGTGTCTAGAGGACAAAATGAAGTAGAAAGAAATTTTGTATGCGG
>APVN02036624.1:0-11147 GCA_000376725.2 Ladona fulva
CCTTTAATTATAGCTCAATAAAGTACACCTGTCAGAAATATGGAAGGCAAATTTAATATGATTCTCGATCATTGTGTGGAAGTAAAACCTCTTCGTTTTCTAACTCAAAAAAACGGGCTCGATAATCTATCCAGGGGTAAATACAGAACCTCATCTTTATTGTCATTCTCTCAAGCATCGCCATGTTACGAAACACCCGACATCGAGGACTCCCAAAGCCGTCCAGGGAAACTGCAGCGTTCCACGATTCGCTTCGCCGGTTTCATTCTCCGATTTGGCGATATTCCCGGGCGTGTAGTCGTGGCGCTGAAGAGAGCCTTGGGCCGGTATCGATAGGGGCGTGCCTTTCAAAGTCCTTTGGCGACGGAAACACGGGGCTCGTGTGCCACTTTAGCCACGGGGTGGGAGTCTGCCCGTGGGGGAGGAAGCGGCAGGGAGAGGAGAAAATATTTGGGATGGAGATGTGGGAAGTGGTAACGGGAGAGGATGGTTTGACGCTTTGAAAAAATGATGGAAAGGTAAGTGGGACGACGGGTGACACACAAAAAAACTCGCGCGTAATTTTTTCGTCGTCTTCTCAGACTTTTTATTATGATTGCCGTCCTACCGAAAGTCTTTCTCGCGCAAATGGCATAACCTTATGAGAATGCACGTGGCAGTGACACACTTCTGTCTTATTCCGGGTTCTTTGTGAAGAAAGGAAAAGATCTCGGCACAATAACCGAAAAGTTCGAGATTATGTGTTTCTGTGAGAGATCTTCGGAAAGGAATGTGGAGAAATCCGCGTATTCTTCTTTTGGAGGTTGGAAGACAAACAATCTTTTCCCTGGAGACGGACCATGAGGGAAACTGTGAATTTATAACCGCATCAAATAAAGATGTACTTTAAATAGAAAAGTTCTTGGGAATGTTGCAAGCGATGAAAATTTTCCGGGAATGCCCTTTAATCATTACTATTCGAACTGATTAGTACTGTATCTGCATTCAATAATGTTCTGATACTACATTTAACCAGGTTTCACTTTAACGAGCAGCTGAAGGTTGAAAATTGTGAAGGCGTAAGCATAAATTTTAAGCTTTTAGCGTTTTAGGAGTATTCATACACAGCAAACTTGAATACTACTATTCAAGTAACTATACCTATTCCTATTCAAGGAGTATGCGTTTCATCTAATGAGGCGATGTTTACCAAAAAATCATTAAACGCGGGAGCTGAAATATTCTGGTTTCCTTCATAATTAAAATACTTAATAAGTTAAAATAGAATCGATATAATTATGATTTGAAGTTTGAAAATAATTTTTACTTATGATTGTATTAGATGTTATTACCATCTCGTTCATCGGCAGGGCCTCCGGATAGATATGTGGGCTACGCGTTCGTCTTTGGTGGAAGCGGTCCCGGGTTCGACTCCCGCAAGGGACCCACTTGTGTGAAATAACTTTAGTTGTTGAAGCACTTTTAACAATACTACTACTTGTACGTCGGCCAATTAATTCATGAATATCCACTGATTTCAGGCTATTTTTTATGACAGAGCAATGAAGAGACAAACGAAAGAGTAATATTCTACTGTCGATCATTGGCTTTTGTGACATTCTCAACAATCCTTAATACCCTTGTCATTCCATTCCAACCGCTCATTTAAATTGTTAGATGTATTCGTATTCTTTGTAAATGTCAGGGATAATTGATTCCGATACTCGGCATTATCATTGTGTAAGACCTGTCAAGTATAAAAAGTATGAAAGAGTGGTGCAGGCCACTAATGCTTATATTAGTAAGTAGCAAATAACTCCAAACCGTTAAGGGTAAACACATTTAATGTACATTTAGTTCTCGATGAGAGCATCTTCAGAGCTTGAACGACAGGATAGAACTGTGAACTGGTACAATCAACTGTGAACCAGGTAGAACACGGTAATGAACAAGGTAATATGGCGACATGCACATTAGCTGTAATTGGTTATCTATGGTTTTTGGAGTCACTTGCTACCTACCATAAAAAGTATGATAACTTCGTATTTTTGTGGACAGGTTTTAGATAATCCCTAAAATGGAATCTAAAAACAACCACGATGGACTATTCGCAGCCTCTTCTTTTAGACTAGGAAAACCACGTACATCATAACGAAAGTCAGTTCCTTCGGCCGCCCGCATCTACCAAATATTAGGTACCTAAGGATTTCCCAGAATACCTTTCAGAAACGAAAGCAGATCCTTCTAGGAACCGAAAATGCGAGGGAAAATCTAATTCGTCGCCAATGCGCCGGACGCCTTCCAAATAATTAGGCCTCGTCCCTATCCTGGGATATCACCTTTTTTTACGAAAAACTCGTAGCCAACGCATCGAAGGTGAAAGCGAGCAAAGAAAAACCTACGGTAAAAATGTGCGCTGTGGGCAAAATTTAGGCCGCGGCGTCACGACGTGGAACGCACCCGTATACGAAGAAAAGGGAGCCTTAAAAAGGAAAAGACGAGGAACGTGCCAAAAGGGGGGAAGAAAGAGAAATGGGAGGGAAAGAGAGGATGGAGAAGAGGGAGGGTGGGGCGGATTTGAGCACGACAATGAAAGTGGCAAAGCACGACTGAATCACTCTCTCTTTTCCTCCAACTTCTATACACGGCCGCTTTCGCTACTCGCAATATCCCTCCCCTACCTTTGACCTGCTTTTCCTCTCTCTCCTCAACTCCCCCACAAACTCCCTCTCACTATCCCTTTCGAACGAAAATCGCCTAAAAACACATCTCACGTTCCCGCATCATTCCAAGAATAACACACATTTTTATCTTATCTCAGAATTTCACTTTCGATCCAGATCTGCCGAAGATCTCTCCGAAACCACCTAATACTACCTTTTCATAATGATTCTCTCTTCAGACAGCTCTCACGATGGTTTTGAGAATGAAAGCTTCGGAGATGAGCAAATGAGATGTCTTGAAGAATCAATTTGACTGATGAGCTAATATGTTTTGGGAATAAATCTTGCGGCGTTCCTCAATAATTAATGTTAGTATCTGACATTTAATTTGATGCGCGAGGTGGTGAATTTTAAAAATTAATGCGCTTATTGCCTGATAGGACTCATTTTCATCGCACGAACAGTTCGTAATTAGATAGGAAGATAGATTTTGGCCTTAAATAGATTATGAAATATTTAGAATTTAACCAATGAAAATAAAATTACCACCATTCTTAATGTTTTTTGTTCTTGAAATAAAATATCACGTGACCTTTATGTAGAGGTGGGAGTTTGTTCTGTACAAGTTTTATAATTAAATATATTAAAATATATTAATTATGTCATTCCACCAAGTATCTCTTGATACCATTCATTTTAAAAGCTCTATTCTACTTTCAATGCAGAGGATTTCTAAGTTTGATTAATATATCATTTACCATTTAGATATTGCAGCTTAAATCTTCATTATTTGTAATGATATCCTCATGTATCTTTATCTATTATTCCTCGGCATTGTTTTAAGCCAGTGTCTTTTATATCACCAGCTTATTCATAAGGCCTTTGAAGTTTTTAGTGCATGTTTCCCTCCAAACTTACGCCATTTCTATTTGAAATTAAATGAGTGAAAATATATAGGAAGAAGCGAGGTAATACAACTTGGCAACAATATAATATTAAACTATTTTAAATTAAAAAATTCAATATAATTTTTCTCAAAGTAAAGAATTATTTGTCATTCAAATTGATGAAATTTATGCGTTCTTACTCATGGATGTAAACTATCCAATCTAAAGAGCTATATGTAGTATTCATATGATACTATTTCACAACAGTGTGCACATGAGGCACTGTTAAATATTTATTCATGGTAGAAATACTCCAAAACGTAGTTCTTTACCATTTTCACGTTCGAAGTAAAAGATGCAGAATAATATTAGTAGCTGTAAAGTTTACTATTATTTATGGCTTGTGATTTTTTTGACGAAATCCTCAAATAGTGCCATATTTTTTATAAATAAAGGATTGGATGAAGTTTTGGTGAATTTAAAACATATTTACTGTATTATTTTATTTGTCTAAAAATATTATTTTCTATTTCAAAAGCCCAACATAGCATAGCAATCATGATGTAAAATATTAAAATGAGTTACATCGGTGAAATTCTTTTCCTTTTTGTATATTACAGAAAGTATGTACACCTCGCGGGATAAGAAAAGCATGGCCAGTGGGTAAGAATAGCTGAAAAACCCTCATCTGAAACACTCTTTAAACAGACTGCAGGACCGTGGGAAAACGTCTCCCGCTGCGAAAGGTTGGAACAGAAAAAGCACGTAAAACAATGGTAGAAGTGGAATTTTGAATAAGGAGGAATTATAAATTTTGAAGAATTCCTTATTTCGAAAGGGTTCGTTTCCTTCTAATAATCTCTTCCAATCATCCGCAAGACTGCATCCAATCTCCAATGACTCATTCCGTTCCCCTCAATCAATCATTTAGGACGCCTGAGAAAATCCGCGACATTCCCGCTTCTAAATGCATGCACACGGATTCTCATTTCTCCCTCTTTCTCTCTGTGATGTAACTCGGGTAAGAGCTTACGTCCTCCATTACGATGAGGACTCTTTCTCCTTCTAGAAGAGAGCACTTTTAGAGAGAGAGAGAGAGTGAGTGTGTATCAGAGAGATGGCGAGAGAGAGAGAGAGAGAGAGAGAGCTTAACCCAATAACCTGACATACTTCGCAAGTCGGCCGTTGCAGAAGGCGGTCACTCTCGCTTTCTAAAAGGTGGCGGCGCTGCGGGCTGCCGTTACGATGATTGGCTTCGAGCCCTATCCTGATGCCGATGCCAGCGCCGCTGGTGGGGCGCTGCGGCGAGCAGACGAATCTCACCCTTCCGACGGGAAAAGATTTCCTCGACTGGAAGATTCCTCCGCGGATCCGCCAACAGTTTCCCGAGAACTATCGTCCCACGAGAATTTTCGCAACCTTCGGATCGTAAAAGTAGTAAAATTCGAGAGCGTCACAGGCGGAGAACCCGATCTCTCCCGGTGATGGCAGGTTGAAACGGTTCCAGATTGATCCTCTTGGAATTCGTGGAAGAGTCGCCTCTGAGAGTAGGTCACGAGGCGTCGTTGCAGTTTTTTCGAGTGCACGCGAATGAAGATGATTTCATTTTCAGGGGTGATTGAGTAAGATGGGGGCGGCAGACGGACCATCACGCACGCTTTCGAATGGACGATCGAATTAGGGCCCTGGAGGGGGCGAAAAGGTATTCAAGAAAGATGGCTCCAGACAGACCAGAAACATATAGAAAAACCTCTCATAGATATTCTCAGGAAATGAGGCAACATTACATATATTTTCATCAGCATTATGTTATAATGTATGCTACTTTACCACAATTTTAAATTGCAATTTAGAGGCCTAAATTATTTATTGGAAGAAGGTATGTTGAACTCATAAAGTTCTCTTCCTAGTTTTTAATAAAGCTCTCCCTGGACTTGATATTAACGAAAAGAAGCAAAAAATTCTGGATATGGATACTATTCTAATATCCGTTCGGTGATAAAAGTTTGAACTAACGTAATTCATTTTAAATAACGTCGTTAACTGTAAGGTTTCTATCCCTCTTTTGCCTTTCTTCACTGTTTGCTTTTCTTATGTTATTCCTTGCGTATACCACTGGTGGATCACGAAATATAAATCTAAGTATACAAAGACTACTCACTATAATGGATGACATTTTTGTCAATCAACCCACTATCCAACGTTTCAAACGATTTGTTGAGTTGAAACAATCCCGTAGTTGAGGTTTTTTAACTTACAATATAAGTACAGCCATCTCCACATTTTCCTTCGATTTCGGATGACTTTACTTTTCATTTAATGAATATAAATTCTTCTAAGATAAACTCCAGATGTTCTAGCCTGATTCTGTTGGGAAATATTCTCTTCTTTTTTAACAATGGAGTCATTGTATAGGCCAATTGACTTATAGGATAAGCAACTGAATTAAGATGACCATTTACAAGATTGGATTACCTTTCCTATGACTTATCAAATCACGTCCTTCTTACTGAGTTAGCATTAAGATGCTTGTGATAGAAATATAATCTTTCTCTTAAAGACTTAAAACGATGAGAAACTTGCTTCGAAGAATGAAATAATTGTTTTAACCCAAAATACAATCTCAGAAATGGCTTGATTTTGTCAATTTAGTAAATAAAAACGTCATGGGGTATTCTAATGATTAGAAGCCATGATTTTTACGGTTATCCATTATATATTTGATTAATTAATGTGGTAAATGCATGCGTCTTACGGTTTGGCATTCTGAAATTCATAATCATGGCTCAATCGTACTGAAAACCATTGAAATTTAAGGTTGAAAATAAATACATGCACGATCAATATCTTTATTTGGGGGGAACTCGAGGGCAAGTTAAGCCAAAAGTGGCAAAACTTGTTCGCAAAAATAAAGAAACGGCTTTGCCAATTAAGCACGTGACCTACGAATAGAGCGGGCAGATTTTCTCTCGGGAAATACGATTTGCTCTACTTAAACCGGATGCAATGTTCCCTTGCTGCTTTATCGTCTGTGCAGAACGACCAGCGCTCCCATAATTCCATTCGCCAAGTTCTCCTTCCTCAGGTCCTTAATCGCCTTAACCGATATTGCGCTCGAGTTTTTGCTCCTGTCGCATTTTCTGCTCAATGAATTCCTTACGAAAATGAGCGAACTCAATGGTTCATCACCAAGCATTTTTGCCATTCGTACCTGTTAAAGTTTCTGATTTCTTCCTTTCATTTTCATAATTCTCAAAATCTTTTTGAGATTATATCAAAGTTGGAATACCTCGATCGTTAGTATCTCTTTTGGACAAGTTATCTCTAGATCTCTGGGATTTTCGGCGATTATCTTAAGTAATTAAAGAGAAAGTGAGATCTTTATTGACAAAGACTGGAGGTATCAAAATTTTTTATCACAGATCTAAAATCGCTTCCTCAGATATGAATTTTAATTAGTGAATATATTTGAACCATGACCATATAGAAATTAAAGTCGTCAACTTAGATAAGTCATCAGTGTTCCAAAAAAGCTATTTGGAAAAGGTTGCGGAATTTTTCTAGTAGGATAAAACATTTGGAAAGGTAAATGAATATTTAAGAATTTATGTTTTTGTATCCATGGACTGAACTTCCTCAAGGAGATTATCGTTGCTAACAAGGACATTTTAATTATAATATGGAGAAAATTAACAACATATTTTAAAGAAAATTCCTTGAATTAAGGAAAACCTGGGGGTGATATGTTCATCAAAATTTTATCATCTTCAAAGTCAGAGAAACGACTTAATTTCTGTTATTATTAATTAGGATCGCTTTTTATCTTTGATTTCCATGTCATAACCCGAATTCTGAATTTCAGTTTTGACCTAAAAGATATCAAACATTATACTGCTTAAAAAAGTAAAGATATTTAGTTAAGAAAATGACTAAATTGTGGCTTTGAGAAAGGTCAAAATATATTATCTACATTGACATTAATACCCTGCAACCCCTTTCGGCCAGGGGCAGGAGCTGTAAACCGGGCTTTCGAACAACTTCTTCTGCTTCTACTTCTACTTCGCGGAAAGAATGAGTCCTTTTCCTCGCCTCTATTTTTCCTATTTTACGTTTATAATTCTGTGTGAAAATTGAGGGGAATTTTTGCAAGAATCTCGCGAACGATATGCAACAACAGTAAGCTAAAGAAGTAGCTCAATCGCTCGGTAGTTTTATCTCTGTCACACACCGGAAGGCGGCTTGCAGGGTATTAATGCAGGTCTAGATGAAATGAACTATTGAATTAATAAGTTTTGACCCTTGGCTAAGCCACAATTAGATCACGGATGTCTTATTTCTCATTGTATTAAGGGAAATTCTGCAAATGTTTCTGAACCTCTATGACAAGAGGACGGAACATTCACCATTACATACCTAAGAAATTCTCAGATAGAAGATAATCGCAAAATTTTTTGCGTGGTCCGTAATATTTTTGATGGTATGAAGTGCGCCGAGGAATACTTATTCCTAATAACCGGAAATGTATGATACCGCTCAATGGGGTAGTGATTTCCTCTCTCACCCATATAAAGTAATGCACGCAACAATGTTTTCGTGAGCAGCAGCATCAGTAATGCATAGAATTTATTGAATAAAAAATTATTTTAAATTCTGTTTTGCATTTTAAAGTTGGAAAATATGAAATGTTTAAGGACTATTATATTATATTAATTTTAACTCAAACATGTATCAAGAAACTCATTCATGTTAAAAGAACGACAGGAAAAAATTGAAAATGTGGACGAAATTAAGAGCTAGCACTTAAAGTATAAACTACCCGAGATGTGGTAAATGAAATGTGTACTTAGAGGGTTATTTTATTTCTAATTGGTGTGAATGAATGGCAATTTCCATGCAATTCGACAATTTAACTTTATTAGACACGTATGATTGTTTAATGCAGAAAAGATATTCCAAAGATAAAATAATAAATATATGGGGTATACACGAAAAAACAGTGCAGTGAATGTGTGGCAAAGTGCAGAAAGTCATCAAATGAATTATTTGTTTACTTCTCAATGCTCCCAAAATCATCAATGCATTGTACTATCGCAAGAATGAACGTATGCAGTTACAAAGGACCAACATCTGGTGAACATACGTGTATTTACCACGATAGGGACAGATTGTCATTAGTTCTGGTCTTAGAAAACACCCATGTAGCGGGGGCTTAAGCCGGGGACCATATAGGCTAGCATGCTAATAATTCTGCCAACGAGGTCTGCAATGTTCACAGAAACACAATTTTATATACATGCAGAAACAACAAGAGACTGAAGAAAACAGGATAGGTTTACTGATTAATACTACTGCTGGTCGCAGTAATTTCAATTCACGAAAAATCTTGCTCAAGATTATCCGTCATGGTGTTGAGAGAAAGAAAGAAAAATATCGAATGAAAGGTTTGAATCTTGAAACAGGAGAAATAAACACACATTGGTGAACTTACGCTACTTTACGATAGAAGTAAGCAGGTAAATAAAAAGAGAGAAAAATTGATGTTAATCGGGGCCAGAATGAGGAAGAAGAGGGAAACGAGAGAGAGGTGCCCAAGTGGGTCATCTTCACTTCCCTCGGTGCAGCAAAAGTGAAATGGACGTTGCGCAATTGTTCATTTACATGCACACGGAGGAGGAAAAACGAAACCAGCCGTGAAGAATGAGCGAGCAGCGGGTGAAGGGAAGTCTCGATGACCCCATCCAAAAGCCTCACGAACCCTTCTCCACATTTTATCCTCTCCGTTTTATCGCGTGAAATCGATGCCGCGCGCAATTTTTTTCGATCGTTAATACTCATTACTCAAAAGCGTCATGATGCGACTCTCACGCTCGATTTCAATCTCTCTAAAGCGATCGCCGAGTCATCCTCGCGTGTCGATAATTGATTCGTGAGAAAGTTGATAGAGTGTTTACTTTCTTCCACCTTAGACGAATTAGAGGTAAGCGAAGGGAAGGAAAAAGGAAGGGATAAATATGTATATATTTATCCTCTCCTCTCTCCGTATATTATATGGAGAGCGATTGAAGCGAGTAAAGAGATTCAAATAACTGATATCAGAGATGACGGATGGTTAAAAAAGTACGACAGACTATAAAACGAAGACTTGCAACGGAAATGGAAGATATTCGAAAGAAAACTTATATTATTAAGATTGAAATGGAAACGAAGGAAATGGTTTAGTATTTTACATGTAGTTTATGAGCCATGAGAAAAGCGAGGCTACAGAGCAAAGCAAAAGAAAATGGGCAGGTATTCGAAAAATGTGGATGTTCAAGAGATCCATGGAGTTAAATAAATAACTCAAGGGGAGAGATCCTAAAGAGAAACAAATACGATGAAAGGCTGAGAGCTCCGGGACTCGAACCCGGGTCTTCCACTTTCCAGACGGCTGCTATAACCATTGTGCTAACTTACCAGGACATTCAGAGATGTCGTTATGTGGTACTTTGTAGGCTTTGTAGAGAAGCGGAAGACTCGGGTTCAAGTCCTGGTTCTGTAAAACATTTTTCGTGTCCGTTTCTCCTTGGAAATATTCCTGGGCGCACGTCTTATCGTACATAATCCTTTCCTTTCGAGGGTGAAGTTATTTTAAAATTTGCACTCAACTGTATATATCTATCTTCCTTTCAAATTTCAAAAAGTCAAGAATAAACACACAAAATATTTTCAGTATAAAAAGAGGTGGATGAAAATAAACACTATTGCTATGAATTTCGACTGAAAGGACAAATAACTATGAAATTCGAATGCATTAAATTCATAATGTTAGCATTGGATCGTAAGGCTAAGGTATTAATAAAATCTTCTCTTGTGAGTTTAAGTAAACATTTATTTTGTGTCTTAATTACTACAGTAAATCTTAGCATTTGTTAAACGTTGAGATTTTTATGAGAGAAAGTTGTAAAAACATTCGATTAGAAGCTTATTCAAAGTAGTTTCTAAAAATTACCTAAATTATTCTAAAATATTCCATTCTCTTCCCGATTCTGAGTTTGTTTCCTACTCAGCCAAAGCTCGTTTTCCTCATATAGCGGAAGAGAGAGAGTGCTTCATTCAATTATTATAATAAAATATTATGGCGTTTTGGCTTTAACTGCATAATTAATCATCATTCATAGTACGTCAGTGATTAAGACGAACGTTTCTAACCGAAAATCAGGAAATTTTATTGAAGATAGGAATAAAGATAATAGTTTATTTCGTTGATAATTAGGTAGGAATCCCTATATGCCAAATATATTGCTCCTATTAATGGTTACCCGGGTAGAGTTATTTTCCGGAACCTCATAACTCCTGCATTTATTTACGGGGTCCATAAATTTTGGGATATCTTATATAGTAAGTCTTAGATAAAGATAAGAACTATTTATTTTATTCAGAGGCGGAAAATTAATTATTTAAGCACTCTAACGCCATCAAAAGAATTAAATATCAGTTTCAAGAGAAAGTATTTCGCCAATGATAACCTCATGTGGATCATTTGATGATTTCAGCAGCTGCATATCCACATACCATAAGGTATTAGATCTAATGAGGTAAAATTATCTTCTTTAAAATTTTTTACCTTTCAAATTGTTTC
>APVN02036641.1:0-11172 GCA_000376725.2 Ladona fulva
TTCACGCCTACACTGTGCTATTTATGGTTTTTTGGCCTGAGACTACTATCGGAAAATCGAAAATTGCGTCTATAGCAAGTATGTATTTGTATGTATGTAAGTCTATGTATTTTTTTGATGATAGTTATATCTATTGTATATTCAACTGAGCTAGTTAACCGTTATAAAGAGCTGTTTTCTTGGAAGTTGTAGGGAACATAATGCATCCATTCGTTTAGACCGAGGGATCGGATACTGCAAGGACATCTGCGAAAATAGATGCTACAAATTAGAGATTGGAGGAATGGTCTTACGGAACACGCACCTTCTACCATATGGCCAAAAGTGGCTCTCAGGTTGCACATTTTAGTGCAGTTTTTTTTCCTATACAGGCAACATCAAGATAAAATATTTAATCTTAGTGTTACGGAGTTTGCCTTAACAAATTCTCACAGCAAAATTCTGAGAGAAGAATCTCCTCGACGCAGTATGTACGCTGAAACATCAAAAACTTCCCCAAACCCCAGTGACCCCCGAACTTTCACTTTGATATTTTGATTGCTTACTTTCACCCACGCCGAAATTTTGCACCACATGTGTATCTCGCACCTTGTTTTTCCCTGCATATTTCCTGGAGAAGCCGATTTGCGAACTCCTGCTCGAATTGGTTTCGCTAATTTCGTTTACTCTGCCGCTGTAATCCTCGAAAGTGAATTGTGGCTCGGGTTTTCGGAAAATATCGGAGGGCATTACTTCTACGGTTGCTGCATTCACTTTAACGAACACAAAACAAATTTGCACCGCAATTACGCGACACTTTTTGCGCAGTATGGCCGATTTTCCTTAATTTGCAGAGGCGACGGTGACAGTCACGACATCGCTTTGTAACCAAGCTCCGCTGAAGGGGATAACATGCTCGTGTTTCATGGGTATTATTCGATTAAAAATTTTCCGTTAAATTTTGTCCATTATTTTATTTTTTAATACTCCTGAGGCCATAATTTTCATACTTTCAATCTTTCGCCAACGTTAACATATGTGGCTAGCTGATAGAGGTTAAATATTCATTTTTTAAACATATAATAATAATTTATTCAGTCATTATACAGTTTAAAATAAAGCATTTCAAAGTCATAAAGAAGTCAATAAAATATATCTTACAAAAATACATTCACATAATCAACAAAATATGACAAACATGTGTGCACATAAAACTATGAGAAATTTAGAATAATAATAATAAATACATGTTCATTTAAGGTTAAGATTGAGTAGTACTCATCATCTTAGTCATAACAGATAGAAAGAAAGAGAAGTTGAATTACAGAAAAATGATAAAAGAAGCAACTATTATGTAGGTTTAAAAAAACTTAATCCTGCACTAAGGAAAAAATTAAAACCCAGCAGGAAAACATCCACGTGAAGTGGGGCATGAAAATATTGAGAAACCTACTGACAGTGGCAACTAAAATTTAATAAAACATATTAAAACAAAAGGGGAAAATAAGCAAAAGAAAAGTATCAGCAACACAGCTGGAAAAATTGACAAAAATGCATAATTCTTACAAATTACTCAGATAATAACAGAGGTCGGATTTGAAAATATAAGAAGGTAGTAATATATAATTAAACAGAATAATAAAAGAAATAAGAAAATATAAAACAAAGATAAAACATTACAATAGTAAGAAAGTAATGAATAATAAATTAGGAATAAAAATTAATACAAAAACTTAAACATTTCAAATACAAGTGCTAAAATAAACTTCTAAATGGAAATTAATTAAATATAAAGGAAACATCACAACCAACATAATAACCACAGTAAAATGAAATAAATTCAAAAACTTGATTCTAGCAAAGGTGGTCAACCTATCAATCCAAATAGATACAATGTGGAGAAAACAGCAAAGTCAATTCAATAATTACAGTAGCATTAATTAAGATGTCTCAATTACAATACATTCAATTTCAATCTAAACAAGGAAAAGTATTCTAAGTACAGAGACAGAGAAAGTATCTGTGAGTTGGATGAAAGGATTAGAAACTAAATGAAAGAAGTTGTTATACAAAGGAGGAAATTCTCTTTTGACATATGACAATTCCAATAGGAAAGTTGAAGACTTAGGATAGGAAAGGAAATTAGGAATGACAAATGGGACAAGTCCTAAATGCTCTAAATGAGCGTGGGTACAGAATTTACAAGTGAAAGGAGAAGTGTAGCTTCTTACTGTTGAGGATGTTCATCAAGCACGNATGTATAATTATATATAGTTGAATGAATAGTATATATTTTTCATCTAAGAAGGTAATAATGCGTAGATGAGACAAACATGAACACCGTGGTCGTTCCTTCATTGCCTTTCACTCTTCTCGTTTAGGTTACGGGAAACCCGTTTTCGAGTTGATAGGACGTGGTCATTCCAATTATATACATAGCATTTCGGCTGGTTCATATGCCTTGTTATTCCCTATTGAACGCCATTTCTTTCGTTTCTTGGTAACCCTAATTACATAAAAGTAAGAATTGAAATTTAACACATCCCATATGGTATTCACATGTAAATGGAATGTGTGTAGTTAAGTATATGCTTTATTAATATTTTTCCATTACAATAAAATATAACTTAAAGATCTAGTAAATTTCAATATAAATAATTACGACGTATTATACAACTGCAAAAAAAGTTGACCACATTATATTAAATAAGCACTACTTAGAATTATCTTATGCAAATAATTTTTAAAGCTGTACTCACCCCTTGACCATGAGGAAGAGGAACGTTATCACTTGTTTAGTAACAATTTGACCCTTTAAGGGGATTTTTATCGTAATTCATTCAAATCTGCATTTCCACATTTACCTTTGTATTCTTGTTTTGTTTATGAATTGTTTGTTTATGACTGTAAAGCAATCACTGAAGGTAATTAATTAACAAATAAATGGTATGATTTAATTTTAATCCATAAATAATGTTTCTATTCCTATCATACAGAGGAATTAGCAAAATTTGATAAATTGGTCAAAATACATTAATTTTTATAAAAGAGTAATTAAGACATGATATAAATATTTCACAATTACATAAATACAATAAATATAAGGAGATAACACAATAAGAATTAAGAGATAACACATCTAGAATTAATCATCGCAATATGTGTAGATTTAGGTTATCATTAGCAATATATCGGTGCAATCATTCCATTATACTGTATTTTATTTTGTTTTCAAATACCAGTGTAGCTCTTATTCAGGCGCATAAAGTTAATAACCTTGGTACATACCAGCTGCCCTGTTACCTACCTTTGGGCTTATAATACAAAGAAATGCTTAAATAAAATTTTGATATCAATTTCCACATTTATTCGCAATTGATAAAGATCGTTAGGAGGTTCTGCTATTAATTCCAAGAAGCACATTTTTAGCATTTTTTAAATTTCGTCAAACTAGCTGCTCTGATGGTTGTAGTAATAATTTGTAAAAGCGCTTCGACAGCTAAGGTAATTTCGTGCGTGAGTACCCGCTGGGAATCGAACCCGAATCCATTTTCTCTAAAGTCGAACGTGTTACCCACATTGCTGTCCGGAGGTCCCGCTAATCTTATGTAAACACTGAACTATTTGCAGAGGAAGCAATTTGTAAAGTGTTAGAGCTATTCCTTGAAATAAGCATTTGGATTTGTTATTTGTACTGAATATGCAATTTTCTTTTCATGTATGTACTCTTAATGATCACCACACACTTTTGTTCTCATATTTCAATACGTATATGAGTTTATCTTCTATAAATCCCACAAACTTTTTCTTGTGATTAACTGAGGTGTGTCTTATGAAATGTGTGCTATGTTTATGATACCTCCATATTCACAATATAATTAACCCCAAAGACACAACTTAAGTCGTAAAATGTATGGCACCAGATACTTTTTGAAACATCAAATACTTATGCTTGTCTTTCCACAATAATAACTAAAAGTTTCTATTTCTGCTCGGGAAATTTATTTTCATGAGTGTTTCTAAGCTCAGCAACTTTCCGTAAAACTGTCCTTTTCGCCGGTACAATCGCTACTAATAATTTCTTAGACAACGACCATGAAGATATAATGCAAAAGAGGAAATGGTATAAATAGTTTATATATTTTAATATAAACTGAATTTCATATTTTATTAATTCACATAATGTATTTTGTGCGTTTCAGTTATTCGAAGCTACATTCATTTTTTATGTTAGCCAATACGCATAAAACCCGTATCTCAGAAATTTCCTTCTTCTCAGTACACCTGCCAGAAAAACGAAAGGTGCGAAAGCAGCATGAAGTATCACCCGAAAAAAACTGTTCCAAGACAAAGAAAATAAATAACCCCACCTGAGACACAGAGGTACGGAAGTAAACCCAAGTGCTCTTCAAGAAATACGATTACGAAACCCTTAGTGGACCTCCAAACTTCTCCTCGTGCGAGGGAAAGTTCAAACAATGAACTACGGAAAACTTCGGTTAGGCCCAGAAGTATGAACGGGAGAAACGGGGAAAGGATCGCTGTATGAAATATTAGCGTAGCTCTATTTATAATTGTCTTTTAAATTTGTATTCGGAACTTTTGAATAGGAGCAATAGATCTTGGAAGACGAAAAATGCAGAACGGTAGATCTGCTGTGCGGTACTGAGTTGCATATCTACTTTAAGTTTAACCATCGTAAGGTTGAGATGAAAGAATCGCAAGGTGGTTTCTCCGACGGAAGAAAAGTGGTATCCTTTTCACTGTCCGTACTCCGGAAATCCACTTCGCGGAAAACGTAAAAAAATCGCGCTATGGCTTAAGCCTTGCTAGGCTAATCTTTACGGGGCTTTTACCTAGTCAGATAAATCCAAGATACGATAATGTCTGATCGTATCCATGGACCATGAAAGAGTGACGTGAGGGCGGCCCAAATTTATCCCTCCCCCGATCGGGGTGAGCGGAAGAATTTAGAGCCAGAAAATAATAAAAAAGGAGTAACAATTTGAGGGGAGGAAAAGGGGCGAGAGCCCTTCTCCTATTGGAGAAAGCCTTTCTCCTCAGAATCAAAATAAAAAAGAGGGATCGAATGGAGGATCGGCAGATTTGCCTTCCGTCATTCTCGATCTTGCCCGTCCTTCAATCTCAGGGATTGAGCGCTTGGGGAAATTGACAGTTTGTAGTTCCATCCTTCGCACTGTGCCGTTATTGGATTTTTTTTTCATTCTGTAAATTTCTCATCTGCTGTTCCCCATATGGCTCAGTAGAAGGGATAAGTAACGTTAAGTCGACATGTGATCTTTAAGGAGCATTTCCAAGCTTACATTCACAATTGTATCCTTATCGCTCGGTAAAAATGTGAAACTAGGGTAAATAAAAGGTAGAAACCCATGATGTTTTAGGTTAATATCTCCGATACTCATCATAGTCCATTAGTAACATATAGGATGGTCATACGACCCGTCTTCTCCAACGCACCTAAACCTCGTTGCTATCGTCTTGTCTAAGGGACCCTTCGGCCAAATATGGCCTATTTCATTGCGGTTCATTACGGCCTTTTAGTAATTTTCTAAAAGAAATGTCCGTTTTTTCAATAATTATGTTCACCAGTCTTGCTGATGCCGCTAAATTAGTAAACAAATTGAAAATATTCTCTTTTAGTTCAAACGGTTAATAAATCGCCTTATTATATGTTATTTATGTTAAAATATTTAAATGTATAATTATATATAGTTGAATGAGTAGTATATATTTTTCATCTAAGAAGGTAATAATGCGTAGATGAGACAAACATGAACACCGTGGTCGTTCCTTCATTGCCTTTCACTCTTCTCGTTTAGGTTACGGGAAACCCGTTTTCGAGTTGATAGGACGTGGTCATTCCAATTATATACATAGCATTTCGGCTGGTTCATATGCCTTGTTATTCCCTATTGAACGCCATTTCTTTCGTTTCTTGGTAACCCTAATTACATAAAAGTAAGAATTGAAATTTAACACATCCCATATGGTATTCACATGTAAATGGAATGTGTGTAGTTAAGTATATGCTTTATTAATATTTTTCCATTACAATAAAATATAACTTAAAGATCTAGTAAATTTCAATATAAATAATTACGACGTATTATACAACTGCAAAAAAAGTTGACCACATTATATTAAATAAGCACTACTTAGAATTATCTTATGCAAATAATTTTTAAAGCTGTACTCACCCCTTGACCATGAGGAAGAGGAACGTTATCACTTGTTTAGTAACAATTTGACCCTTTAAGGGGATTGTTATCGTAATTCATTCAAATCTGCATTTCCACATTTACCTTTGTATTCTTGTTTTGTTTATGAATTGTTTGTTTATGACTGTAAAGCAATCACTGAAGGTAATTAATTAACAAATAAATGGTATGATTTAATTTTAATCCATAAATAATGTTTCTATTCCTATCATACAGAGGAATTAGCAAAATTTGATAAATTGGTCAAAATACATTAATTTTTATAAAAGAGTAATTAAGACATGATATAAATATTTCACAATTACATAAATACAATAAATATAAGGAGATAACACAATAAGAATNATGCATTGTTCTTTTGTTTGCAATGCTGCTTTCTTATATAACGTAGAGACGTGGGCGTTACCAGGTGGTAAGAAGGAAACACGATCGTTATCCATAATGCCATTGACTTTACCACAGTAAATTAGTAGCATTGTATTTATAAGGTGTCTCGACAGCTGAGGTCTTTGTGACAGAGTAAATTAGATCTATCACGGTAAATTAATCGTAAATGTAAAAATACAATACATTTATTAATACCAAGTTTGTATTTTTATCTTTGTCTAACGTTAATTTAACCTTTATGTTCCGTGTTTTCTTTGTTTCTCAATGACGCTTTTAATATATCTTATTTTAATAATTTGACTGGATACCTGTTTTTTAGCTCAACTGTTTAGGTTTTCTGATTTTTTCTACCATCTAATTTAAATTCTTATACTTCCTTTGACTCATTTAATATTTATTATCTCTACAACGATCTTACAGTTTGGACAGATTATTTGCAGTCTCCTAAGCTTAAATATACCGCCGTCTTCTCATCGTCCTCATCTAGAAACTAGGCAAATGCTTAGCATAGTCCCTCCTCAGATTCTTTCGTGCGTATAACATGTACTCGAGACACGATGCTCTATAAAGTTGTTCACTGAGAAACAAGCCCCCATTCCGGCTCCATATGCCTATGATGAGTTTCATGCAAGGTAATAATAAGCTGGTAGTTAACCTGTTTTCTTCGCATCGCCGAGTAATAGCCGATGTGCATTATTAACAATCCCTAAACATGTACACCGGAGTGGATGATCCTTTGTGAAAGTTCAGAACAATATTCCTTTATTGCTGCATTATGAATAAGTAGATTATATGGTATGTTATTTTTATTAATTCAAGTCTGAATTATTCATCGGACTTTTTCTAAATGGCTGTAAGCATGTAATTTATTAAAATTTAATTTTATATCTGGCATATTTAGTTTCCAGACAGTTATATATAAATTGGTGATGAAGAGGTGTACTCTTGAATAATATGGCGTGAAGAGCTGTGGAGGATATACCAGATTATGCCAGATGCAAACTGTTTAAGAAGCCCGTTCTCACGTTCAATTACATTATAAAATCTATGCCAAAAATTAAGTTTTCCCCCATGGATACTTCTTCAGAATTAAATTATTTTAAAATATGTTGAATTTGACAAATGTCTCATTGCGTAATGACTTAATAACTTGGCATGACCATTTAAACCGTGCGCTGTACGTAATGACGATTTACCTTACCTCGCGAAATCGTTAAAGGTAGGCTTACTTTTTTGACCGGAAACGTCCAGTTTTTAAGTCCAGTACAATAAAGGTGGTCCGGGTACAAATTTTCTGTTTCTCCACTTTGAAGGAAAAATTCTGAAGAAGGATGTAATGTTAGATTCGGAGATTTCATTCACAGAATTAATTTAAAGGAAACCTTTATAAAGTAGTGACTCTGCGCGCACTGAGAGAATCTGAAAAGATAATTAAATAAAGTCAAACTATAAGAAAAAGAGAAGATTGGAACAATACAACAATTGGCTGTATATGAATTAGAGGTATAAAAACACTCCGTAAGTCGTCTTTCGGCAAGCGGAACTCGCGCTCAGAGACAAACGAGAAGCTCCGGATTACCGATTTCTGGCAAGCCCAATGATCATTTCGGAAGCAACGCTTCCATCCTCGGGGGGTCTCCACAAAGGAAGTGAATAGGCCTATTCACCTACGGAGTGTTTTTAAACCTCTAAAGTCAAACTATCTTTAAAGTCACCATCACGCTTTCGTCCAAGTTTTAACCACTTCAGAATTTATTAGTTCCCGGTTTCTTGTAATGGAACTTTAGTAACCCTAGTTAAGGGTATATTTAGTCAAGTGCATTCATATTTCCGTAGAAATATCATACATTTAATTGAGGCAATGGGACGCAAAATCAATGATAGAAAAATTCATTTATTAAACAAACACGTTATGGAAGCGTGCAGAACTAAAATCATGAAAGTGAGCTCGTTTTTACAAGGCTGGACTTTGATCTTGAAATTTAACTGATTCTTTTTTCTCGGAAATGTGTCATTGCTTTATTTTGATCTCTTTTTTCATTCAAAGTCTCACGGTCATATCTCAGTGCCGTTTGGGAGACTTTGTAGGCACGCCTTATCGTGCCAAGTCACCTTAACCCTTTTCCTTGCAATTTTTAATAAGATTAAGATACAAAACTAGGCATAGTCCACAAAAAAGAATAACACAACGCGACCTGTTTCGATGTGGTCACCTCATCATCTGGCAACACGGAGCTGGTAGCAGACAATATTTAAAGGAAAGATAACAGGAAAGGGGGGGAGTGTTTGAAAAGAAGCAGGGAATGGGGGGAGGGAACCTAGGCAACAAACAGTGGCAAACAAAGTAAGGGCTTTAAAGGCTCAGGTTATTGAAGGAGGGATGCGGTGGTAAATGGGGAAGCAGAGACATTAGCAGCAGTGAAGGATTCTGTGAAGAAAGATATTCGTTTGCTAGGTTCATAGAAAAGTGAAGGTGATGTTGGATAAGTAATTCTTCCAACGGGTTAAGTTTTCTCCCTTTGCGTCCAAGATGCAGGATTAGTGGGACGAAGGGTGCATTGCGGTTATTATCAATTAGGTGATTGGCGAAATTTGAGTTTCCGGAATTCTTAAGAAAAGAAGTCTTATGTCTTTCGTTAAAATATGAAGGTGTTCCACGAAATATCGCTTCATATGTGTCGTTAACTTCTTTAAATTCATAATGACACCCAAAGCCACACTTTTCATGTTTGAATATTTCGGAAATGCTGGCGATGAAAATATTCAAAATAATTTTTACTATTTGAGCTAAATTCTCATATTTAATTAGTTCATTCTAAGACATTTTTGGTCTTCCTGGAGTGTTAATGGAAGAGATAACCGATCTAAATGGGGTCTCTTATATGAGTATTTTCGGAAGACAGCATATCAGCGATATGATTAGGGTGCAGAGGTAAAGTTCGAGGCTTAGAGAATTAGTTATTAGATGGATTAAGGAAAGGTTTGAATACTTTTCTGGATAAAGTCCTGCAATAACAAGTGTGAAAAATAGCGACATACGTAAATCATTACTTTAAGAGCGTGGAAAAGACGCGGTATGGTAGTTCAGTTGTTAGAATACCTGCTCGGAAAGTGGGATACCTTGGTTCGAGTCCCAGTCATGTCTATATTTTTCATACTTGTTATTCCTTTAGTTATTGGATATTTGCATCGTTTAAAAGTCTTGCTGATGGTTTTATATTTTGTGTATATTTTTTTAAGCGTTGATCACGAATATGGCTAAATAGCATCTTAAAGTTATGCTATTTTCGAGGTAATAATCGTTTCAGTTGAGAAATTATATGCTTCAATTACTTCGTTTGAGCATAAAATATTTAATTTTATTTACTTTTGTACATGTAAGTGTGGGGAGCGAGCGTCCTTCCGTATTCATACCGCTTTTTAACTTCACAAAGAAGAGCCATTTTCCTTCCTTTATCAAAAAGAGGCAATTATAGTTTTATGTTACGTCAAGAGTTATAAAGGGCTTTCACATAGTCTCGTTCCTATCTTATTATTTTTTCTGGTATAAATTAATTGCCCTCTCTTTATTTAACATGAAATTCCTTTTTTCTAGTGGAATTTTAATATTAGCCAGTTTGTACAGGAGACATGGTAAAGATTGGTCTCAATTTCTCAATTTCGTACACGTGCGGCTCTTCTATGAAAAACTGGCCATCTCTGATACGTGAGTTGGAGATCTAGAGCACGATCTCTGACAGCAAGGTATCAAAGGATTTAAAAAAGAAGTGAGAATACGATGTGCGCGGTTGTGCAAACTACGAATGTCGAAATCCTCGTAAAGAAACGTCAACTTTAAAAGGAAGATCGTTGTGTGGAGACTAACGCGATATACGTATTTGTCATACGGGAGCATATTCCATACCAGATTCTATTTTCTAATTTCTTTGATAATTTATGGTAATTGAAAGATTATTTAATTTTCGCCATTCCGATGAAATGTCTGCTTAATAAATATTTAAGTTTAGTGAACAAGGCTTTTAACTCTAGTTGTTAATTTCAGGAGTTTATTTGATATATTTTGTTAATTTAGTATCGATTTTTTTAAGTCTAAATGGCTGTAAGCATGTAATTTATTAAAATTTAATTTTATATCTGGCATATTTAGTTTCCAGACAGTTATATATAAATTGGTGATGAAGAGGTGTACTCTTGAATAATATGGCGTGAAGAGCTGTGGAGGATATACCAGATTATGCCAGATGCAAACTGTTTAAGAAGCCCGTTCTCACGTTCAATTACATTATAAAATCTATGCCAAAAATTAAGTTTTCCCCCATGGATACTTCTTCAGAATTAAATTATTTTAAAATATGTTGAATTTGACAAATGTGAAGTGAATTAGCCTTCAGAATTGGATTAGTTAGGCTTCTCGAATATTATACTTATCTTCTCTGAATTAATGGGAATATGGGCACATAATTCAGTTATTATGTAAATATCTCAACGACAACCTGAAGTTTTTTATTACACCTTTCTTCTTAAGCCACGGAGACATTTAAATTGACGAGACTGCCCTTCCAAACGT
>APVN02036648.1:0-11170 GCA_000376725.2 Ladona fulva
GTGAGGTACTTTATCGAATGCCTTTGCTAGGTCGATAACCACCGCATCGATTTCGTCCCTGATATCCATGGTTTCTGAAATATCTTGTACGAGTCCTAGGAGCTGTGTTTCACATGAGAACCCCGATCTGAATCCGTGTAGTCGCTTACTCAGCCAGTCGTTTTCTTTCCAAAATACCCGAATGTGATCTGCTATAATTTTCTCCATTACTTTGCAAACCTTATGTGGAAATATTTCTGCAGAAAAATTTACTTTGAAAATTCCACCGCTTTTTCCTCTATTTTTTATGGATTGACGTAATTTTTCGTGAAAATTTCATAGAGTTAATGAAGTAATCTTCTATGTATAGCTTTTACTATCGAGTTACACATGTCACTCTCTTGCTTTTCTTTTCAAAAAGTATCATTACAAAACACTGTCACATCTAGAAACATATCAAGAGTGGAGTTTAGGGTATTACACTATAAAGTTAAGCTTTCGTAAGAAGACATTGCTATTACTTTTAGTTTCAGCTCCTGCAGCTACTATTAATGACCCGAGTAAATTTACCATATACCTCAGAATGTTCGTCAAGATAGAATTATTTTCTGGCATTTATGCACTCTTTCTCTATTGCAAATTTGTAGTAGAACATACTTAAAACTAGGAGGAATCAAGGTGAACAAAAAACTTTTCTTAGATATCTCTATCCAAAAATCTCAGTTCACGAGATAAGTCCTCTTCCAGCCTTACTAATTTACAATGGATGAAATCACTTAAGCGAGTCGCAGACGTCGATTGTACAGTCATAAAATCAAGGTAAAGGTCAAGGTTTCAGATACCCGTATTGCTCTCCTCATGAGAACTGTGCTTCGATCCCAGTTAGTGGAATAATTGCGTCTAAAACGTGATTATATTCCCGCATCAACTTCCAGTCAAATGTATTCATCGACCGTTAGTGTGTGAATTTTTTGTTACTACAAATGTACTTGATCTACATTCTGTCAACGGGAAACCAACTTAATTATAATTTATTTACGTACAGAATATATAAAATATATCAATGTCCAGGTGCTCATTTTAGAGGAAACACCGCTCATCACTTCAAATGAAAATTTTATATGAAATAATTCGAGTACTGTTCGACAGCTACCAGATAAAACGATACATGTCGATGTGTTAATGTCCGCGGCTTCCTGTAAGCCAAATGGTTAGTGCGTTCGCCTTTATTTGGAGCGGTCCAAGGTTAGATTCCCGGAGGGGGCTCATATTTTATTTTTATTTCACACATACGTTACAGTTGGATTACTAGTCCGGTGGTAACAAATCCCCATTCCTCCCAATACAAAAATACACTCAGACAAAATACAAATATGTACCATAAGTTTACATATGTTATTTCCCATCCAAATTATCCAAACATTAAAACAAATTTTAATCTAAATAAAAATAATTATATTAGTGCTAATATTTACACCTGTTTCTGAATTCCTTTACAGTTTTTGGTAATGGTTTAAGTACTTCTTCAGGCAACATATTCCATTCCTTTATTCCTCGATTGATGAAGGAGTATTTAGCAATGTCTTTTTTTGCTTTCTTAATTTTTGATCTCCTTTCGTTTTGCAACTTGGTTTTTCTATTCTTCTTTCTAATTCCTCCCAAGCATCACAGCCTGTTCTAACCTGAAATAAGCCCACCAATTTTTTGACTTTCCTCCTCTTCTCTAATGTCTCCTAGCCGAGGATTTCGAGCATTTCACTTACGCTGTCCATCTTCTTGTGACTACCCAATACATACCCGGCTGCCTTTCTTTGAACTTTTTCAATTTTACTTGTATTTAATTTGTCGTGCGGATCCCAGACATTAGTTGCATACTCTAAAATCGGCCTCACTATTGTTTTGTACCCTAATNTCTAAGGAATTAATAATTTATGTTAGTTCAAAAGAATACTTTTATAGTATTTATTTATATGTATTTTAGGATTATTTTGATTTTCAATCTCATCTCTTTCGAGATCTTTGAATCTTTCTCTTTCGAATCTTATGAAAATTCCATATCTTACTTTCTAGTCTGTCAGTATTCATCCTCATCTACATAAATATCCTGCATCCCTCCTTCCGGCATACGGAAGGGGGTGCAGACACGAAGCGTTCGAGCCACCTCTTTTGCTTATTGTTTTCGCGTATCGGAAGGAATGAGTCCCTAAAACGACATGTCCTCGCATCTATTTCTTTTATTTTACGCTCGGATCGGCCGAAGTAGCAGAAGGGGATCGGATGATACCGAAATGTACCTTCTCTGAATTTAGCAGGCAATCGCATCCTAGCTTCTGATCTCCTTTCTTTCATTGATTCCCAACCTGCGTCTGAGGTATTCAGTCAGCTGAGTGTTCAAACCATGAAGACATCGGAAATAACAACTGTGAAAAATAGCGACATGACTGGGACTCGAACCAAGGTCTCCCACTTTTCGGGCAGGTTTTCTAACCACAGAACTACCATACCACGTCTCTTCCACACTTTTTTTTTAGGGAATGCTTTGTCAGAATATAAACGATTGTAGTAACGGTGTATTTCTGATGTTCTAAAATTTTTTAAGTTTTATCGGAAAAAAATGTTAAATTTTGGAGAGGCTAATGAGAGGGATCCGAAATGTCAACTTATCGGTCCACCGCTTTAATTGGTTGGGAAATCCATTTGAATCGAGTAACGTTTAAGTAGGGACACATGCGTCTCTGTAAGTACCATCGCGCCCACAATGGGAAGACAAAAGGCTTTATAAGTTCGGCGTCGTTGGAAGATAATCGCCGTAGAGAGAGAGAGCAATGAAGAGATCTTCCGGATAGCCAATTAAAAGGTACGTTTATGGAAGAGGGCAAAGGAATGGAAGGCTGGGATTAATCGAGTACATCTTGATACACCAAAGACCATTAGCAGCGATAGTTTAGAATGGATATAAGGGAGGAATCACAGAGGATGGAGAACTTGGCGGAATATTAAACGGTTAACTGCAGTGAGTTGGACTGCCTCCAGGGAATAATCCAAGGACTAAGTAAAACAAAAGAAGTAGAACTCCCTTCTTTGGATCAAGAGTTCTCGCAGGATGTACGATACTTTATGGCCTCAGAAAACTCTATAATTTAATCAAACATCAGCCAACTGTCATTTCTTGACTTCATGTTTTTTCGTAAAAAGTATGTATGTACCATTGATATTTGATATTAGTCAACATATGATCCAATCAGAAATCCCAGCGAATGGTAAAACTGTATACCGTGGAACATTTATGTATACCTACTTCCCAAGAAGTAACATAAATTATAAATTTCCAGGAATGTTGTAAAATAAGTTATGAAGAATATGTCGTAGTAATGAAGAGGGTCTATGATATTAGATGGACTATTATTTCTTAACAACTTGTACTTTTCCACAAGTATTTGTGGAAAGTTGTGGGTATTATTTCATTGATATTAAGTAAAAATAAATGTATAGATTTATCAAATTCTCTGCAATGCTCTTGCAGGGAAATGCCGCAATATTCCAAATAGCCCCATATTTGAAAATCAATATGTCGGAGTCGTGTGGACGTTTCTTCCTCCTCACCCGTTTGTCTTATGTAATTCGCATTCTGTTTATCGTCTAAATCCTGGCCATTGGCGAACGCTAAAATCAATGAAAGGGGTTTCTTTGGATTGCGCAGATCTTACCTCCTTCCTCTTTTAGAGGCCCCTCATTCTAAAAGAGTCGCATTTCTCTTTATACCAACTTATAACGTTCCTGTTCTCATGTGTGAATACAGAGGAGTACCTCTTGACGCCTTCGGTTAATTCCATTGCTCAGACTCTTAGCCGAAAAGAAATACATAGAATTTTTTTATAAAATACAGTCTTTGTCATATTGATAGATAATCATCAATTGGCGAGTTTAATGGATGTTCCTACTGCGCAAGGACAAGGGAATGGAAGTATCTTAGCACTTATGGGCGAGCGCTAAATAATAAACAGAACAATTATAAAAAGTAGTGAGAAATACAGACAGAGCTGAGACACGAACCCTGGTCTTCCACTTCCCGGGCAGGTATTCTTTTATATTTTTATCTTCTATCTATCCTTGGAACTATTCCTATACACTGAAACAATACTTAGATGAATTTGGATCTATTACTACACCGATGTAATTGACTAGAATGTCGAAACGTATTTCTGTGTTAAACGTTACCTCAAGGTTAAGCCTGAATTTGTAACTTTTGATTCAGTAACGTTCATCAGACTGATATTTAACTCAAATGCAACTCTGGCTAATACGAGTTATTTAATGTATGCTTTTCCATTCTTTTATTCCTGTCACGTTATGTGTATTCAAATTCTTTTTATATTTTGGTTTATGTGTTATGACCTGCTCGCAATATTTACGTTTTACACACTGAGAGTAATGAAATTAAATCGTTTATAATCATCATTCTATAGGAATTGAATATTCGTATTTTATTAGTTCTTCTTTGTTTATTTTGTATCCTAGTCCTAGTATCTGCTTTGCAGGCCGAAAAAGGGTATTCTGTATTTTCTTACACTGTTCTACGGGAGTCTCCAAGGGAATGAAAGAAATTATATTTTATAAATTTCGTACTCATGTGCATATATTTCATAAACAGCTGAAATGCATATAAAGAATGTTTAAACTCACTGTGCTGCCCGCTATTGTCACCGCATAATTCCGTGAATCCCAAATGAACTCCGTGAGCGCTGCGGACTTGGAATCTCTGTTGGATGCACCGCACAACAGATCGATTTTCTTCAGGTTGGGACAGTTGGAAAATGTCCAAATCCAACCTGGAAAAAAGGACAATCGATTTTAATTAAACTGGTCCGCAACGGTGTAATTACGAAGAAGCTTCGTGGAAATGCTAAACTAAAATATTTTTTTTTGCGTTGGTATAATTTTATATATTTCCCGAACATAAAGAAAAGTTTCCATGAAAATATACATCTAAGGAATTAATAATTTATGTTAGTTCAAAAGAATACTTTTATAGTATTTATTTATATGTATTTTAGGATTATTTTGATTTTCAATCTCATCTCTTTCGAGATCTTTGAATCTTTCTCTTTCGAATCTTATGAAAATTCCATATCTTACTTTCTAGTCTGTCAGTATTCATCCTCATCTACATAAATATCCTGCATCCCTCCTTCCGGCATACGGAAGGGGGTGCAGACACGAAGCGTTCGAGCCACCTCTTTTGCTTATTGTTTTCGCGTATCGGAAGGAATGAGTCCCTAAAACGACATGTCCTCGCATCTATTTCTTTTATTTTACGCTCGGATCGGCCGAAGTAGCAGAAGGGGATCGGATGATACCGAAATGTACCTTCTCTGAATTTAGCAGGCAATCGCATCCTAGCTTCTGATCTCCTTTCTTTCATTGATTCCCAACCTGCGTCTGAGGTATTCAGTCAGCTGAGTGTTCAAACCATGAAGACATCGGAAATAACAACTGTGAAAAATAGCGACATGACTGGGACTCGAACCAAGGTCTCCCACTTTTCGGGCAGGTTTTCTAACCACAGAACTACCATACCACGTCTCTTCCACACTTTTTTTTTAGGGAATGCTTTGTCAGAATATAAACGATTGTAGTAACGGTGTATTTCTGATGTTCTAAAATTTTTTAAGTTTTATCGGAAAAAAATGTTAAATTTTGGAGAGGCTAATGAGAGGGATCCGAAATGTCAACTTATCGGTCCACCGCTTTAATTGGTTGGGAAATCCATTTGAATCGAGTAACGTTTAAGTAGGGACACATGCGTCTCTGTAAGTACCATCGCGCCCACAATGGGAAGACAAAAGGCTTTATAAGTTCGGCGTCGTTGGAAGATAATCGCCGTAGAGAGAGAGAGCAATGAAGAGATCTTCCGGATAGCCAATTAAAAGGTACGTTTATGGAAGAGGGCAAAGGAATGGAAGGCTGGGATTAATCGAGTACATCTTGATACACCAAAGACCATTAGCAGCGATAGTTTAGAATGGATATAAGGGAGGAATCACAGAGGATGGAGAACTTGGCGGAATATTAAACGGTTAACTGCAGTGAGTTGGACTGCCTCCAGGGAATAATCCAAGGACTAAGTAAAACAAAAGAAGTAGAACTCCCTTCTTTGGATCAAGAGTTCTCGCAGGATGTACGATACTTTATGGCCTCAGAAAACTCTATAATTTAATCAAACATCAGCCAACTGTCATTTCTTGACTTCATGTTTTTTCGTAAAAAGTATGTATGTACCATTGATATTTGATATTAGTCAACATATGATCCAATCAGAAATCCCAGCGAATGGTAAAACTGTATACCGTGGAACATTTATGTATACCTACTTCCCAAGAAGTAACATAAATTATAAATTTCCAGGAATGTTGTAAAATAAGTTATGAAGAATATGTCGTAGTAATGAAGAGGGTCTATGATATTAGATGGACTATTATTTCTTATATGAAGAGTGAAGGTAAGTTAAGATTCCTAATAATAGAAAATATATAGAAATTCAATTAGTTTAATCATAAAATACCTCATTGAAAGTTTTTTATTATTAAATTGAGTGTATTTGGGTGTTTGAATTCCAGATAACACATGATTGTATTTTCAGTTAAATTTATTGCTGTATTGTAGCAAAATCAACAATTATTTTTTAAATCTCTAACTTCAGTTTTCTTAATATAGAAGAAATAACGTGTAAGGAAATGGTTTTGAAATCGATACTCACAATTATAGTGAGTTTATTGTGGTTGACACCTGAAGTGAACTCTATGGTAAAAGCAATAGGGAAATCAATAATATGCACTCACAAATATCTTCTCTCAAGCGGATGAATTATTTCCGATTGTTCGAATTTCCGATGTACTTTTACTCTTTGGAGTGTTGTGAAAAATTCTGAAGTAAATTGTTCGGAAGAATGGACAAAGTTATTAACAGATTCAATTATTGAGAATTGATTTAATCACTTCGTGACTTCACAATTATTAAAGTAAATATTGAGTCAAATTATTTATCTCATAGGGATTAAACTCTAAACATTCATCTTTCTTAGAGGTTTAAAAACACTCCGTAAACCGTCTTTCGGCAAGCGGAACCCGCGCTCAGAGACAAACGGGAAGAAATAAAATATCTCCAATCGAAACCAATCACCCATTTCGAAAAAATTCTTGAATGGACGTTTCCAAAAATATATTTCACTCGTCAGTCGAAAAAATAAACTCATTCTCCCCATTTAACTCTCGGGCACACCACTCGGTTTCGCCGAGTTCCGTATTTAAATTGGTTATATTTTCTCCGCTCGCGGCTACTTTAAGAGATAAATCATTTGCAAAGATTCAGCCCTAGGCAGATGCAACGGCAAATGTTTTAATGGCCGCCTTTTTTACGCGATCTCTTTTTTCGCGAACGGCAGCGGATGGCGGTGTCGTAAGTGGCGATACATGGAAGCGCAAAGGAAACAAAAAAAAGCTGCGCCAACCATGCGTGACTTTTCCGTCGGAACCGCGAGACAAATTAATAGTTTTTCTCCCCGTCATTGGCTCATTATTTGGCGTGCATGAATTTTAATTCATTCTCGACTTCCCCTTTCATTGGGAATTACCGCTGTCATTTGTAAAGGACTTGGTAAACCTTCGGATTTCGCAATGAAATAGGGAATTGAGGATGGTATTCAATTATGTACTGTAGCTTAAGTAAACTTCGTATGCAACATTTTTCACGATCTCCTTTTTCGATTGCAAATAAATTTCAGGGTTTAATTAAACGAAACAGCTTTTCATTATAAAATTTCTTAAATTCCCGGTTTAAAATTTGTTATCTTTGTTATCATTGCCCAATAAGATTCTGATAATTAACGTTATCTAAAATTGCTTCAATGGCTGAGGTTATTTCACAAATGTGGACCCCTTACGAGAATCAAACCCTTCACCAAAGACGAACGCGTTACCCACTTGGCATTTCCGATTCTAATAATTATCATTAAAAGCGCTACATATCTCTCAAGTGTGTTAATCATTCTTTTTATTTTCCGGTTCCTGTATTTTCGATGGCGCGTGAATAGATTCAAATACCCCTTCTTGAGGTCCAAAAATGGTTATGAATAGCCAATTTATAGTAATGTCTCAAGTTACGGAAAAAATAGATTTTATAGGGTACCAGAATAAGTCATTGAATTATCTGGTAAGCTCTGTTTGGAGAGCAAATAGATATTGCACTTTTTGTTGATAATAAATAAATATTAAGTAATTAATAATTAATTTCCGCAGAAAACTAAGCTGCTTTTATTTGCGAAAATGACTATACAATTTTTCCAATACTGATGTTTGTTTGTTTATTCCAAAATTCATCTTCTTCTTTCGATTTACCCCTCTAAATCAAGTTATTGCAATAAATTGGTCCTATCTAGAAACTACTGTATGCACTTTTACCCTCTAAATATTGGTATTTTTCAACGTCCATTCTGTTGACATCTAATTATTAATATTGAAGTGGCAACCAAATTTTTCGTAATGTCTATGTGATTCTCATTTAGGGCTCCCAGATAGCCAAGTGGGCAACGCGTTCGACTTCAGTGAAAAATGTTCCGGCTTCAATTCCCGGTGGGAGCCTATTTGCGAAATTACCTCAGCTGTCGAAGCGCTTATAACAATACTACTATAGTACTCGTTCTTTGTTAAATTAGTTTCCCTTTTTATTAAAAAATTTCCGATAAGAGTTTTTCAGTGACATGACCGAGTTAAGTACCACATTTTACCATGTATAGTATGTACTTTGTTTCGAAAATTTTTGCGTTTAAAAACAGGAAGCATCTCTCACAAGGTATTAGATTTCATGAATTAACTGCAACTCATGCTTACACGCACCACCACGCTACGGATATCGTTTGCTAATTGTTCTGCGTTTGTTGTCTTCGCGCTCATCGATTACATTAGGTTTACGCAGGGGTCTCGGGTTGTGGCGTATTTCGGGTGCCCTAGGTGCATCTTGCACATGGGTAAATAAGGAACTTATATCTTATATTTCAAAGTTTAAATGATATAACGCTACTTAAAATAAAGAGTACTTCATAAAAAACTAGTCAATAGAAATCTGCTGTGGAAATTGTAGATAATTCTTTCTTTTAAGATGTCTGCCGATCTCCACAAAGTCGCACTATGAAATATTAATTCTTTCTAATATTACAACTCGTAATTTGACAAAAGTATTACTATACAAACGGCAAATATTAAACCCTCCTTTAAATAAATTTATTTTATAAACGGATCCGAAATTCGTAGTCCCCTCTCGAAGTAAATGATGGAAATATTATTTTCTAATGGACTCGGGGAAATTACGAGCGTTTCAGAGTGGAAGCAGCTTATGGAAATGATTTACTGAGCAGATCGATTCCATAAAGCGCCCATTCATCTAGATATCGAACCAAGCACATTTACTCTCATTTCATAAAGAGAAACCTCTCTTTTGCCGCCGTGAGGCTACTCTCCCTCTCGCTGTTTATGCTGCATTGCCCCTCATCAAGTTTCGAATTAGCATCCGCGCTGCAGGTGTCAGTGATTTATGCTTGGAGCCCGTCGGAGACTGATTACGGCTTTTAGGGTCCATTCCGAGGAGCGGAGGCGTTGGAGCCAGCTTCCAAAGGATAGAACCATTCGAAAAGAGCGATGATGCATTGCGCTGGTGAAAAAACGTCCTCGGGCGCATGTCGCAAGACGGCGTGAGAGGAATGAGCAAATAGTGGATCCGGACGCGTTGGTCTCACGATTCAAAATGGGGACGTGACACATCCCGGGACATTGCTGGGAAATATGGCTCGTGATAAATCCTCCGCGTCGATTTGAAGATCTCGAGAGCATTTTACAAGCACGAAGTCGGGAGCGTGTCTTATGTGTTTGCGATGGCTGCAGTCACCGTTGTGACCCTTGATTGACGCGATGCAACACCTGTCCAGTGACGCATCCCGGAATCGGAGAGCGTCATTGCACATATCGAGTTCCTGCTCGTTTTGAATTTTTCATTCGAACGCATCCGTTTCTGTCTTCTTGTGTTTTATGACTAATTATTATGAAATCCATTATATAGTGCTGATGCATTCCGAGGAATGCCTTGTCAGGGCCATCTTCTACTGTTTGCGAATTTCGTAAGACGAACGAAGTCTTTGGTGTGAATTAACTTTACCTGTTTTATACATCTGTAATAATTTCTCACTATTGCAGTATCCAAAAATATCTTCCGGAAATCATAATGCTGTGAAATTTCTTAAGGTGAATATCACTGCGATTTTACACGAAGTGGATGGAACCATGGAATTGATACCATGGAAATATTTTTGTCATAAATAAGAGATGTAATGTTTGGAACAATTGTTGATCTTTGTTAGTATGTACGGAGTAGCTTATATTTTACGTGCAAATGTATTACCTGTAATACACACAGAGGTACAGATGGTGGGGGAGGAGAGGGTTTAATTGAAGTAACTAAGCGCCGATACAGGAAATGGTTGGGTCGAATACAGGTTTTTCAAATAAAATTCAACCTTTTGCAAATCAAGTACTTTCACATATATATTATATTTTAAAAAACATCAAATAATGCAAATGACATAGTTAGAAATAAAAAATTGTATTATAATTCATATAATTACATAATAACATACAGAATAACCGACATACTTTAAATTATGTATGTATGAGTTTTTGATTTTTTACTATATTAATTAACATCATTTGATGTTTTTTTTTAAATATAATATGTATGTGAAAGTACTTGAATTGCAAAAAAATGAATTTAATTTGCAAACAGGTGAATTTTATTTGCAAAAGGGTGAATTGAATTTACGTTGAAAAACCAATATTGAGAGGAAATAAATTGCTGAAGAATTCGATTGAAGGTAAAATGCAAGGGGAAAGACAGAGAGGAAGACAAAGGCAAAAGATATTAGATGACATTCAGGGAGGGGTATTTAAACCAGCAAACGAAGGAAATGTAGTTGAATATAGAATATTAAGGCACATGAACCTATTGAAAGGTAGAACACTTATGTATGTATTAGTTGTAAGGATATACTTGTATTTTAATAGTGTATTGTTATGGTTATGAGGTACCTGTCTTAGTTTCCCTGTCAACATCCCAGAAAACTAAGCTGCTTTTATTTGCGAAAATGACT
>APVN02036653.1:0-11089 GCA_000376725.2 Ladona fulva
ACAGCACAATCGGTAAACAGACAATCTATTCATTTGAACTCTTATTGTCATAGATACTGTTGATTTTCGAAAGTCTCACGCATTTTTATATAAGACCGAGTGTTTGGTTTCTCTATGAAAGACGGCAAAGGTGCAGACCTCCGGCACAAACTCCCTACGCGCCATTTTCGAATTCGCGCTCGCGTGATAAATGTAATGCATTTGTTTATGAAATGTACAATGTTTATATAAAATAAATAAACTGAATTAATATTTTCAGTCTACTCGAAGTAAAACTACTACCGCTCAAGAGCAAAATAACGTATATATAAATCCTGTATACGGAAGCTATTGCATGCTATCGGCACATCCGGGTGAAGGACACTGCGAGAGTTATTAACTGCTCACAGAAAAGACGCAAACTAATACGAAGAAAAATAAATCATATATTTAAAGGTTGTACTTAAAGTTCTACTTTTTGATATTTCGGAATACTTTTGATCGTGAACCTAAATCGTACTTGAACCCAAGCCAGTCAATTGTTGGAAGCTCTAAAAACGCAATAAATGAATTAAATTCGAGAACATAGAAATAGTAGTTTATATCATAGGCATTCTTGGAAAACTAATAAATAAAATATGTATTTATGGAAGCTTAAAATTATCTCCTATTTGTCCAAATGTCAACTATTTTGTGAACTTAGTGAATATACATAATGCATACAAAAACTCTATACACAGATATCCATCCGCGAAAAANAACACTTTCAAGTATGTTGTGTGATGCTTCAAAACATATCATTGATATATGATGCATCATACAATATTTCACTATTAATTGCCATTTTCCATTTATAAATGTTTTTGCTATTCGTTGTGTCATTCACCGACAACATCTAGTGGCCAAAATACTGAGTGATCGCCTTCACAAGACCTTAAACATTGTAATTACAACAGTTAACAAAATCAAAGCCCATGCTCTTAATGATCGACTCTTTCGAGAGTTGTGTGATAGATAGATAGACTCTTTATTGGCGAGGTTAGGTCCATATGGGCCTCTCTTCCACCTAACCTCGTATGTCATTAAAATAAGTACAGAATATAATTATAACTAAAAGAATGCTGTGTGGGAAAAAGTATTGCAACTGAAGGTTGCCAAAGAAAAACCCACGTTGCGGGAAAACACCCACAGAGAAGGGGGGTGAAAAAACCCGCGAAAACACAGCACATGTATATAAAGACAATAAATAATACAGTAAATTTAAGGTAAGAATAAGAACAACAAATGAAAATGAATTATAAACAACAAAATACTAAGAATGTAGGTTTAAATGTTACAGTTACAATATGAAGTTAAATATCTAAAGTTAACATGCGAACGAGGAAGATTTTAAACGTTAGTTACTACACACGGAAGTTCGTTGGGTATCAAAAGGCAATTGAATAAGGCGCTTCTATAATCTTTTTGACACTGTCGTGCAGTTTTTTTGAGGAGAAAGATGCTTTTCTCAGCGACAACCTTAAAGAGATTAGGAGTGACGTTGCATTTTAGTCTGAACTATTTGCAAAGTTCAATGAAATGGATTGACAATTGCAGGGAAGTTATACAAACCTTATAAAGGCAAAATCTGTGGTGACTGTGTTTATTTCCAAGTTGCTTTTATTAAAGCGCAACATAGGTCGCCGCGAGCTTTATCAATTTCCTTCCCTGCTTAAGCTAGAAGAGCAAGCTGGTATAGGTGATTATTATTATTATTATTCTACGCTGAGAGTTGATTTTCGCCAGGTGGCAACATCATACATATACATGAACTATTTACACAATACAAGAATGAACTATTTATACAATACAAGAATGAACTATTTACACAATACAATGAAGAACTATATACACAATACAAGACAAAATTATGTTTATAAAGGCGCATATGGATATCACACACACATCACATATATATTAAAACTACCTTAATACCCTCACCCGTACAAGCCAACATAAAGTAAATCTATAAATGAGTTTTCAAGTAAGGTTTTTCAGGGTTCCTGATAGGCCTTCACGGCTACCGTAGCGGTCCCGGGGCTCACGTAGTCCCCGCCGTACTTCACCCTACCAGGCAATCCCCTACTCATCTTACTTTTCGTCTTCGGCAGGCTCACAAATCTTTTATCTTTTTTAAATTTTTCTTAAATCCCCTCAATGATTTTGGGAAAGGCTCTAGAGCCTCTGCAGGTAAACTATTCCAATTTTCAATTGCTCGGTTCAAGAAGCAAAATTTACTTATATTAGTTTTTTGTTTCATATAGTTCACTTTATAGTTATGACCGCGTCTGCCTAAGAACTCTGATTTACTCACTCTATCCCTTAGTTCCTTATATGAAGGATGCCCTGTAAATACTTTAAAGAAAATCGTTAGTCTTTTCTCTGTTCTTCGTGATTCTAAACTATTCCATCCTAATTCTTTCAACATCCTCGTCACACTTTCTTGCCTGTCATACCTTCCTANAACAAAACATGATTGGTTATTCTATTTTCATAAATTGAAAATGTTCATGTTATATAATTGCTTAATTTAAGTAAAAAATGACATGTAAACTTCTAAAATAAGCTTTCTTAAAATTATTTGTTTTGATAATTTATTTTTATGTAAAAAGTATATTCTCACCTAAGTTCCTTTTATTGTGTATTAAGTCTTTTGCATAAATGAGATATGAAAACTATACATCTATTGGATTCTAAATAAACATTTGATTAGTCATTGTTTTTAATTTAATTATTTCAATGTTCCTCATTTGGTTATTTTTTATGATTTTGATTATTATTTTAAAGCTACCGATTGGAGGGCGTTGAGTATAGGTTTATGGATCCAAGTGGTTCGAAAAAGTTTGGGAAACACTGGCCTAGATCGTCGCGCGTTCACCCTTGGTGATGGCATTTAAAAAATAATACTATGTATCTGTATATGAAATGAAATAGCGAATTGGCGTTCCACGAATTAGTCTATTTTCACTGATTGCATTGGATACATATTTTATGTTAATAAATTATGTTCTTTTCCATCAGGAGTCCAACTCACGACGCCCAAAGAAGTGTCACGAAATCCAAAGTGACAACTATAGCTCGTAGTGTCTCTCCTAAAAAAATATTTTCGATCCTTTCATCCACAATTTAGCATTTCCTCAAATGATATATATCGAAAGTACATTTCCCCGGTTTCTCCACTACACAGCTCCTCCAGAATACTCCAAATTTCGCCAAGAAAGGGTCTGCATAGGGGACAAGCATCTCCCCCAGTTAAACGTCATTCCTTCCGATATGTTTTTCGACGAGTTTCCAACTTTCGGGTGCAACTCCGGCGTCAAATTTCGAGGCGAAACAACTTAAGGCCGCACGCTCTAATTATTTGATGGAGGAGAAATGGCGGAGGATGATACATTACTCCGCCGCACGACGAACTCACTAATTGGAATCTCGGATTCATTGGTTTATCTCCGCTGTATCGCCTTCCCATTCGTTTCTCAATTCCACCTCTCCTTAGTTCGGATTTCCTTTCATTATTCCACAGAGGTGAATGGCTACGAACCCGCCGCCATTTTGAAACCTCCGATTATTCGCTACATTACCTTCTGCGCAAGAATGAGTCCAAAATTCGGATTGCCATTTTCGAAGTTGAAGAGGTGGGCAAAATTTGAGCAACTGATAATCTCTAAACATAATAATCGGTATGAGAAATGTGTAGGATTCGTTACCACGGTAACAGTATAATATACATTCGTCTGAATTGTATGTTCCTTACCAAGTTAACGATATATGAAACTGCAATTTTATTAATAAAATGCAATTAATAATAAAATGACCTTAATTGACAGCTGCAAAAGTTATTCTGAAGTTTTCATTTAAAAATAATAAGTTGGCCGCTTAATTTTTTTATTAATTTTGAGATATTTTAGTCATGGGATTTATTTATAAAATATGCATGATAAATATTGATGAATTGTGTAATATGATCTGGTCAATATCGAAGTGTGTTCATATTTAGTATCAAATTCTTGTTTATCCTTTCCTTCTATTTGATTTGCGACAATTTTCTATTACTTAAGTTGCTCGTTAAGGAAAATTGTTATGAATTTACTATAATCTTATNTTATATAAATATAAATAATTTGAATAATAAATTATAAAAAAATTGGCAGGAAAAATTGCATTTACCTTAAGAGAAAAAATATTATCTCATAATCCAAATGATAATTCCAGGCTTTTAATTAAAGGTGAATAGAAGTAATACATTTTTTTAAGTACTGCGATAGCTGAGGCCATTTTTCACATTTAGGCTCCTGCTGGCAATCAAACCTGGGACTGCTTTCATCACAAGGGAATCCATAAAACTATCCGATAACCCCATGGAGACATAAACTATGTAATCATCCTCTTCCAACAGTGTCTTGCTTTTTAATAATACATGCTTCATTCTTAGGTGCAATAATACATCCATAAGACTTACGTTTAAAAATCACTATATTCAATCCAGCCATTGAAGCGGGTTGAAAATATTCTTCTATTATTATAGATATATTTATAGACGACAAAGGCTCGCGATGTTTTCAAGAACTGTAAGATACTGGCCTTATCATCGTCGCTGCAATTTGCTAATCATCTTAACGCATTTTATTTAGGATTGGATAGAAGCAGATTGGTTAAATATTTGGTGAGGAATGTTTTGTTATAGGTTTTAGATATCTAAATAAGAGCTTTCGAGGTGTGAGTGGGTATAGAATGGAAAAGTAAGTTAAAAGTAAAGACACATCCGGACGTGCTAAAGAGGATTGTGGAACGGAGGGATTTAATTGAGGCGTCGACTGAGAAAATGACCGGGCCGAATTTTTAGAAAATAGAGATTGCTAAAGAAAGCGATTGAAGGTAAAAAGAACAAAACAGAAGGGAATACTAAGACAAAGAGTTTCGATTATACAATGGGCGGAATAGGAACCCAACACTGTTTTTAACCATTTAATAAGCAATATTAGGATACATGAACCTACCAAAAGTTAAAAAAGCACACTTCTTATTTTAGCCAAAACTTCTTGATGGAAAAAATGAACGTTTTGCACGTAAAATTAACTCCGCCAAAAATATGTCGAGTAGTACTTTTCGAATCTGCAGGTGACTTTTCTTTTGGCATTTTAGCGAATCCGTGATCTAAACGTGCTTCTAGTTCCACCTCCATCCCCGTTGGACATTTACGTGCTTGTCTCCCCGTGCACGCCCCAATGCACGCTTTCAACGGCTAACGACGCCTCCCGTGACACAGTCCCTGCGTGAATCTCACAGATAATGAGGCGCCTAATTAAGACGCGAACCTATTAAGAGGTGGCGCTGGGGTTGAGCACAGAGGCTCAAACCTCCTTAAAAAGGCTCTGCTAAAGGCGCACCAAACTGCGACCCGCCTTTGATGCGGCCCACAGCTGACGGTTATTAAACCCGCCTTGCCGGGCTGCAAACACAGGTACCATTTCCCATTATCACGCCCTTAATTGGTTGCTAAGCTACACTATGCTGCTAGGAGAACATTCATACTAGGAATCTTCGATGCTTAGTGCTCTAACTTTACACTTACCCAGTTTTTGCATCGAAATACTACGCTTTTTATGGTTTTACCAGACATTCATGTGGTTTTTGGAGCGTTCGCTTTTTATTTTTTGCATGGATAGATATCAATTGGTATAGGATTGATAAATATTCATAAAGATTGAAATGAAAATTATACACCAGATTCATTGATATTTCAATACCTAAAATTATGTTAAAATCATATCGATACGTCCGATGAATTTCACACCTCATTCCAATCAAAGTAGAGCCATGGCTTTCCAACCAACCGCATCAATATTCTGTGGTTATGCATAAGCTTACCAACAAAAAGTTTGAATAAAATTCAGTTACGTTACTGATTCATAACCTTCATCATATCGAAGAATGATCTATTAAATCAAACCTATCAAATCCACGCATAATCCGAAATCGTAATGGAGTTATCTTAAGCTGCAACTTCTTCATCTATATAAAGTTATCTTATTGATATTAACAATGAATAATTAATTATCTTACTGAAATTAGCCAAATGAAGTTTTCCACCAATTGATCCTGGGAGTTGAGAGGAAACTTACCTAAAATAAATAGAGGAAATATTCATAATTAAATCTCATGAAACGATTTACTGAACATAAAATAAAGGATTGCTTTTACATCTACTTCACTGAAACTATTATACTTAAGGAGAGTAATTTATAACACAGGCTTACTAAACTTAGAAAATGTAGCTTAATATTTTATGAATTTATTCAATTGCACACCTCATACTCAAAGACTATAGTCTTTAAGTATGAGGTTCCTAATTAAACAAATTTGCTGTCGTTATCAAGGACTCAAGCCATTTTTCATTTTCTATAAAATGTATTAACTAATAATATTATTTTATCAAAAAACTATTTCTAACACATTGGTAGACTAGAGAATATGACTTATTCCCTATAGAACAAAGAAATTCTGCGATGAATTCTTAGAAATTTAACATTGTCGGTACCCAGTTAGTATAGTACGGAGAAACCTCTCATTTCAGTTGGTCAAATGAAATGGGTCGTGATGATTTTGGGTTCAGGATAAATTGAAAAAATCTAAGTATATAAAATAAGCAAACGATTTCAATTGGAAGTGCAATTCGCTAGAGTCTCCGGTCAAAAGAGCGGATGTCTTCAGCACATATTCTTAATTTGGATTTTCCACTGCATTAAGCGGTGAGAAGCATTTTTTCTCCGAAAAGTTCTCAAGAGTAATTAATCACTTACAAAATATTTTTCCTGGTTTCGTCTTATGATGATTAAATAACGAGAGAAAGAATTTTAGAGAAGTTTTCTCTTTAAAACAATAAAGGGCGTTATCTACCATCTGGCTCCTCTGACTCTATGTTCTTTCAGTACGAATAATCTGAGCAACTATAACCCTTTGAAATCTGTCAACGAATCTACGAAATGGAATGGAATTTTTACTACTTTTCAAATATCTTTCGTTATTATTATTATTAATATTATTGTTGTTGTTGTTATTAATTTAACATTATTATTAAAAGTTTCAGAAACTTAGGAATTCAGATAGGGATCAATTAAGAAAAATGTCCTCGAAGAACGTTCAAATAGAAATATCCTGCCTTACGATATTATACTGGATGTCATTCCTTGCATTCAATATGCAGATGATGCGTCATTGATAACAAACTTAAAGAAACTAGGATAGAGCCGATGTTCTTGCTTGCATGTATAACAGAAGTACCTGTGAAATCAGTTTTCACCTTGTTAATCTGAGATAGATACTAAATTAAACTCTTCGAATAAATTTCAGACAACGTAGTAAAAGCTAGTTAGGAAACTATCGATGGTTTATAGTTGATGGTTTATATACTCATTAATTCATTATCTCTCTCCAGACTGGATCTGAGGAGGAAATTATTATAAGTCGAAATAACTCGCATTATTTTCACTTCACGTATCATCGAGAAAGATTATGCAAATCGTTTGACTGTACTGTCTTCCACAAAGGAATGAACCATTGAAGCAAACGAGACTAATAGAAAAATTAACGCACCCGTTACGCCTACTCACATTAGCCATGTCTCCTGGTGTAAACTCTCCGAATAAACGTCTCCATCCATCTGTTAAGAATTGCTTGAGGTAAGGTGCGTATCTGCTGAGCGGAAACTTATCTGATATCTCACAAAATACACTGAGATAAAATTATTTCAGACGAATGTCATTCCAAAGATATGTTTCCGCATTGACGGATGATTTAACTTTAGGGGGAAAATTCATTAAGCCAAACAGCTAATTAGACGATCGTGACTGCACTTATTACCTTTATAAGTTATAAGATAGAAATGCTGGATAAATACATGGCCCATAACATTATCGTACATTCTCACAATTCTCAGCAATAATAATATTTCGCAGACGTAAAGATGATGTGCGACGTTTCGAGTATGTCAATTGTCAATTGAAGTCCTTCTTTAGTAGTTTGAAGACATCCGTTGAGACTTGAAAGTTTAATATGAATGAGCGTTTATTTTACATTGCGTATATGATCGACCGAAGCAATTATTAAACTTAAACTAATTCTTAACTTTAAACGTATAACAAAACCACCAAATTTAGTGTATCTAGAAAAAAATTAGTGCGATTTTCTGAAAGACTCACAAGGAAAACAATGCAATCAAAATGATTTCAAACTTCACGATCGCTTTAGAACTGAAGAAAGTATTGGGAGACTAATGAAAGTTAAGCTGAAAAAAAAAACCGAGCATTAGTTTCTCGCACGACTTCTCAGACGCTACGCTTTTCACAGCGTATTTCCGTAGGCTGGAGGGTCTATAAATCATTAAGAACTAATTGCTAAAACCAGTCTTTCTCTGAATTAATTTCCACAGCGGACAGTAGAAAACACAGTGTGGGCGATGGACACTACATTACGTGCCAAAACGTACGCAGGTGGAGGATGGTATCGAAGAAGAAGAATAATGAGCCGTAAGTAAAGGAATAACTTTCGATCCGAACAGCAAAATCACTCAAAGAGAGATATCCTGAAATACGAATTTCCAATTTAGCACTGTTTTCTCGTTGAATGACAGCAAAGAAATGGCGGTGGCGAGGAAGGCGCTGTGATCAATGGCCGAAACGAGAAGGCATCGCGTGCACAGAAAAAAAGTGAGTCTTTCTCATTTATAAGCGCTGTCCTCTTCTGTGAATGCACCACGTGACCCTCAAAGAGGTGACCTTTGGTTTCTCACTCCGAAAATAAAGTGGCGCCGATGCAGCTCAGGGACCAAATCAAAGAGAACGGGTTATACACGGCCTTGAGACTGTTACAGACGCTTAAACGTGACAGTGGTTGCCGAAGATTTTCCGAAGATACCGACGTTTCACGAAAGAGGAAACGATATTTAATAGCAATAAATTAGTCACGAGGAGGAAGATATTGGATAGCAAATTTCTCTTGCTTGCTAAAGTTGTTAGCAAGCAAATTAAATTTATAATAACATACGACGGTCCCTGAGAGGGTCTAAGCGGTATATTTGCTTACTGTAGAATTTTTAATATGGATACTCGAGTTTAGAGTTGATTGAAAACTAAACCAGGAAACTAGAAATAAAACAAGTTAGGCCAAACTTTAGAATATTTCATCTCGCGTTCAATCATAGAGAGCAACAGATTTTGTTTATATCTGGTAGTATTTATCACAGGTAGAACGAAAAAAGTGTCCGTTTTGTCGTTCTCCTTAACGGGGGGCTAACTTTAAAATTTTATTTCTCAGAAACTGTTAATTTTTTTCAAACAATATTTCAATGCTATGTAAAATTACATATATAATGACAAAAATGAAGAGTTTTAAATGATTTTAACTATATGATAAAGTTATCGATTTTGTAAAAGAACTTTTTCTCTGCAAAGGATGGACGTAAAAATGAAACCTTGGACTCGCTATTGAGCTCTTGGTGAGTGTTTTATACCTTAAGTCAACTCTATGACTTAGCGATTCATTTTATAAAAAAATTATATACAACAAGGTGGAAAGACCGCGAAACCTAGGAGGATAATACTTACGGTCTTCTGGAGGTTCCACGACTTTAATAAATAATCGTACGGTATGAGATGAGATAAAAAGGGACGGGAGAATATGCCAACACCGCTGGTATTATCCTATTAATACAGTTCATAACGATAACTCAGAGAGTTAAAGGCCGGCAATTTAAACACGTAGGCTATCTGTTAATTATTGAAGAATAAACACAAAAGCCACTTTTCAGCGATGTCCCTTGTGTGGTGCACAAATCTTCCGCTTTGCAGCAGATTCAGCCAAGAATGTGATGATCAGAAAGGATTTCATGAGTGACTTGAGAGGTAAAGCATACGTACACTTGAAGTACAAAAAATGCACACTTTTAAGGGATTCTGTACACTCTATGTTTCATTTGTAGAAATGCACATTTTTGTTCTACTAATTAACAATACGATAAGTTTAAGAAACCTATCAACGTAACGCTACGGAAACCGAACACCCTAGCATTGCTTGAGCTGAAATAGAGGTGAATTAAAGCTGGAATGTATAACTCTCCGTATTCTCTTCTTTCTCTAGGTCAGGGCCCAACATTTGGTCCACGTGCCGGAATGCGGCCAGCCGGTCTTCTTAAAGGTAGATGATTTAATTTCGATTTCAGAAGCTCGTAATACCAAATACTAAAGTGCTACACACCCATAACCTTAACATAACTATATATCCGTGCAAAAATTCGGTAACAGTATCCCTATTAGAACTAAAACGTTACTCCTTTGATGCACTCAATTGCTTGTTACTCTATTTTCGTGCGCTGTTTTCATAATATAGTTATGTATAGTAGATATTTGCTGACGTGCGTGCTGTTTTTGACGCTCAAAATCTCAACAAATAAAGTGGGCGAAAGTATGAAATACTTTTATGGGATCGCGGTTGTCTAATTTAAAAAAAACATTCCTGGCTCAATTGGTTCATGAAATTTTAAATATGGCCCTTCAGCTGAAAAGGTTGGAAAAGCCTTTTCCCCTCTTGGGGGAAAAGAAACGAGTTAATGTGGTATAAGAGATTTCCAGAAATCAGTGAAACGATATACATATATGTTATAGATCTTAAGTCGGGGAAGAGGATGCCAAATTGATCGAAAGATTCCTCAATTAGCGAATAAACTCTAATTAGCATGATTGATAGTGATTGCATAAAATATTCAAAATCGGGGTGTTTCTGATAATTTAAGTTCAGTTCATTGTCAAAATTTAACGTCCTTTTTTGATAAGATTTTTCACGGATATCTTAAAATGAAAAGTAAATATGTACTTAATATTAATGATTTCAATGTTTTTGTTACTTTTAAGCCCAAATTGCATCCGTGCACCGTATTTTCATACGAGGAAGATGCCAAAATTTCTGCTATTATTCAGTTGATTTATATATATATATAGTATACATTATAATACGGGGTCTAAACCGTGCTTCAAAACTGTGATTAAAAATGAAAAGTATTTTGCTGAAAAGGGTTTCA
>KZ310539.1:9777-26124 GCA_000376725.2 Ladona fulva
AACGAGAGAGTAAAAGTTGCTTGCATACTGCAAGCTTAATGTAAGATAGATTAACTAAGGCGTTGTACACCTCCTGCAACACTCCACCTGCTATAAACGGACTGCCATCCACCAACTACAATACCCTAAACGAATTATTCAAAATACGTCCATACGATTTGTCCTAGCATCGAACCTGGGTCCATTAGGACAGATATCCTTACGGCATACGATAGAAATTCCTAGCTTCTATAGATGTAGCGAATTTCAACCTTCTACCTGACCGGAAAATCCATTAACGAATTTTAGAAAATTCGGTAATTTGAATGGTCCTGGGGTCGAACCTGAGCCTCTAGGTGAAAAAGCTGTCCGGCATACGATAGACAATCATCAATTCTAACAACACCGTCAATTGCAAGTTTCTATCTTAGCGGAAAATACCCTAAATGAATTCATGAATTTCAAACTGAAAAACTGCCCTAGCATCGAACTAAGAATCTTCAGGGTAAAAACCTCTAGGTATACTATAGAGGTGTTTGCCCTCTATCGATGACGTGAATTTGAACATTCTATCTTACCTAGAAATACCCGAAATGATTTCATGAAAGTTTTGCACTAAGAATTTACCTAGCATCGAACCTGGGGTCAACAGGTATAAATATTTTGCGGCAAACAGAAGATAAAAACATTTTCTAACGATTCCGTAAATTTCAACGTTCTATCTTTACGCTAAGTACGCGAAATGAATTTTTGAAAATGCGCTCAATGCATTCTTATGGGAAAGTGGCCATTTTTGGTGCCCCCTAGAATTGAACCCATGATGCCTAGAATGGATGTCCGCTTTTTTCCATAGTGCCCAAACCCGGGACTTTACGGCAAAAANAATAATTACTACATGGCATAAAATCCTACATTTTAAAAACAAAATGACATAGTATTTGGGAAAAAAATCCACTGTTTAAAGCCTACACTTGTCCAAGCAAACATGCAATGTATTTTATGGCATTAGTTCATTCCCTGAGACTACTGAGAAAATTTGAGAGCTGTCTGAATGGACAAGTAACTACACAAAATAGAGAGCCCCTGATTGCAATCCCAACATTCCAGATTTTGGGATCCTATTCAACATGTCAACCCCAGTATTGGTTAGACACGAATCCTTGGATTTCAGGATTTGTATTTCAACCTTCACTAATAGATGGCACTAAAAACTTTAACTTACTATGTCTAAAATTAAATATATATTGAGTCAGATTTCATGCAGAGATACATTTTTTAAAAGGTTATAAAATGTCATCAAATTCTTTCTAGAATTTCATAGGCGGGGATACCTTTGAAAAAAGATAGAGAATAACATAAAGAAGGAGTCAACTCACTTATAGTTCAAACTTGAATGTCACCTCATCCAGCAGCATTACTTCTAATGCTCTAAGTACAGTAAGTACTAACACTAAAGGTGCTCCAATAGGTAAAAAAATAACAGCGATACTGAACCCTGAATAGTCAAATTCCAGTTTGCAATTATCTCCAATCCAATGTCAAAGCCATAATAACTAGGACTGATATCTCTTTTTTCTGGCAGTCTCCAAATGGGACCTACATAACATGTAGTAAAAAATTCAAGTCACTAGGACTATTGGAAAATACTGATAATTTGTATCCTGTATAGTTATATATCTTTATCTAGAGAATCAACTATGCATAGTAGATATAAATCAATATATCTTGTGTATGCTTACCCTTTTATGTTCATCAGATTTTATATGTATTAGTTACATACCTATAAAAGGAATGCTTTATTTGTGTATCAAAATGTACCTGAAATCCAGTTTGCTTGATGAGCCACCATCAGGGATTAAAATTAGGAGAGTCATTCTACCGTCTGACTGAAAATAGTATAGACCTGGACTTTGATGATGTCATTATAATTGGACATGTTATACATCGTTAGAAATAGCAACTCTTTGCCTTTAAAATGATATACATTAAGACTCAATATCAATCTCCTGCTTAATCTGAGTCAACTTAAACCAAATCAAAACACAGTAAATTAACACAAATTTATGAGTTGGTCATCTTCACACCTTTGTGGAACAATGACCAGGTGCTACAGGAAAACCAAACTTTTAGCAGCAATGTGGTACATAGTCCTGAAGCATAATCCCTGTTTCTAAGATCTAATTATGATTTATTAATCTTTGATAAGCCTCTGAATTAAAAATCGATCTCCTTCTACAAATTTGATCCTAAATTTTTTTATGCACTATTTAAATGATTTAGAAAAATAAGAAAGGGTGACTTTTCCTAAATGCATTGAAGGAGGTATGATGAATGAAGCTTTANTTGAAATTTTTACTACACACTATTTAAATGATTTAGAAAAATAAGAAAGGGTGACTTTTCCTAAATGCATTGAAGGAGGTATGATGAATGAAGCTTTATGGAATTTCCTCTGAAGGGACAAGCATAGATTGTTTCAACTAAAATTCCCTTCCAAAACAACCCTTATCCCTCAAGGTAATTCTTGGAATTTTCTATGGACTCTTATCTGTTTGCAAACAATTTCAAACACATAAGATTTGCTGCTTTCCCGGTGAATAATGAAAAGGAATTCTTCACGGGTTATCATCCGGGTAAGTTCGTGGTTATTCACCGACGTTTCGGCGTCGACCACAGATGCCATTTTCAAGGAATGCCAAGTATTCTTAAATAATAAAAATACTCGGCATTCCTTGAAAAATGAATCGTGAAATCTAGCTAGAATATTCATAAAATGCAAAATCGCTACTCGGCATTCCTTGAAAATGTTATCAGTGGTCGACGCCGAAACGTCAGTGAATAACCATGAACTTACCCGGATGATAACCCGTGAAGAATTCCTTTTCAATTTCAAACACATCTGTGATATATATCTTGTGTGCTTGAGCGAAATTAAATCCTGGAGTTATTGAGCTATAATTGCATATAAGGGCTGGATGAATTTACCTATGAGTTGCTCAACCACTGTTTTATCCATCAACTATAGAAGAGTTACACACTCAGTGACGGCCTAGGCTTTAACTCAGCAGTTTAAATGCTAGCAAAATGAAAGCCTACCCCTGATCTACATAAATTTTAGAATCAATGATTCATATATATTTTCATATGATCATCAGTCCAAATATTGACCTTTAAAGGTGGAGACTACAGAGTTAAGGCACTATTGCAAAAGAAGTTTCAAGTTGAAATTTTCTCTAATATTCTGGAATTAAATGCCAAATGAATCATGAAATCCAGCTAGAATATTCATTAAATGCAAAATCGCTAATGTATTTGGGTAAGTAAAAGTGATTAGCGATTTTTGACTTGTAGCAAAAATGGAACAAAGAATTTGCATTAAGGGGAATGGATACCATTTGGACTTGAATCATTCAAGTAGTTAAAATGGCTGATGATGAAAATGAGAGGCCAAGGGGTTCCATGGATGCCTAGCATCCGATTATAAAAATGAAACATTTCTGCAGGTGAAATGCAATATATCTATTTTGTACTATCATGTTATTTTTATGAACAATTACTCTACTGATGAAAAGAATGCTGAGAAGGGAGCCAAAATAAAAATTTGCACCTTTTGGTAGATGGTAGCCCTGTGTGTGTATATATAGGTACATTTAAAATGTTTGGTTCATTAATTCAATAACACATTTATTTCTTCTAATTCCAATTTTTCTCTAATGCCGTAAATGTTAATTAGAGTTTAAACATAAAACGGNAAACCGCTTTTCAGAGGACTGAGTGAAAAATCGCGATATAACAATGATAGCGTTTTAAGGGGGATGTAAAACTTGTTATTGCTTGCCCATCGAAAAAGAGTAGGGAACGTTTTCATTGATCTTTAATATACAAAAACGTGCTTTCAACTTTAAAATGAGAATAGATCTTCTTTAGTTTACTTAATTTCGCTACAGCTGAAGATGGGGTAATTAAAGAGCACGTGAACTACTGCTGTGTTACATCGGTGTGATTCTTGCTAAGTTTGTTGAATGATTGATTACTGTATTCTCGTCGTATTTTTGCAGTCATAGTTTGAATACGATCAACTTTTTGAGCAAAGACATTGTCCTCTTTTATTTTTTCATTTCCGTCATTTTCATTAAACNACAAGTCGATGTCTTGCTTAGTTTTTAGTTTCAGATTAACGAAAGAAGAAGATTTACTTGATAAGATGGATTTGAACTTTCTCCAGTTTGGAATTCGGAAGGGAGTGGTAGATATGGGCATCGGAGAATGCTCAATGCTGATGCTTATTGGATGATGATCGGAGGATGAGTTAGGTAATACTACTATTGGAGGAATATGGATGTGAGAAGAGGTAAGCAGTATATCTAATATGTCTGCTTTTTCTGGGTGATTAGACACAAAGTGAGTCGGCTTATTCGGAGCGTGGACTTGGAAATCAGATCTTGACAGAAATTGAAGAAGAGTTCTGCCATTTTTATTTGTACGGTTGCATCCCCAACTGCGATGTTTTGCATTATAATCTCCCGCGACATAGGCCATTGTGGTGTTGTAATCTAATGCCAATGCGTCCAAATCTTCATTTAGCAGCTCTTTGGATGCTGGATTGTAGACTGATGAAAAAGTAATGTCTCCGTTAGTGGTTGTTATTTTTGCGGAAATTATCTGAAGGTTTCTGGTCCGTGGAGACGAAGTTATTTTACTAACCAACGTGGATTTAATTAACAATGCAACTCCTCCGGTACGGCTGGGTTGATCCTTTCTGTAGATTTTGAAATTTGGGACGTAGAATTTATCTTCTGATACTAGATGTGTTTCAGCGAGGAATGCAACTTGAATCTTTTGAGATTCAAGAATGAGATGTAATTCCTCCAAATTTCGTTTTGCACCATTGATATTCCATTGCAATAGTTTCATTCTAGGTGTAGGTGAGAATGTGTTAGCCATTTATTAAACTTAGAGATCCAGCTACAACTTGATTGACGAAGTCTATTTTCGTCATATTTGGTTGTAATAATAACACTGTTAAGGATGTAATCCATTTGCTGAGTTCTATCTTCCAGTTGTCATTGGTTAGTTCGCAGGAGTGGTTTGGAGTAGGAGAGGGAGAAATAGGTTTGTACGCGGCGATGGAGGCATATGTCGATTCGGGTGCGGTTGGGATTATTGTAGGAAAGGTGTGGCGCTTGGGGTTTGGATTTTTCTGATGCTAGTTTTGCGGCTTCTTTTAATTTGGCTAGGCGCTCCTCAAGTGCTTTGTATGCGGGGCAGCCCCGATAGTTGGCGGAATGATCTCCTTTACAGTTTGCGCAGATCGCTGCCGTTTCTTTCGGCCTTCGGCATTCAGAGGAAGGATGATTTTGCCCACATTTAACGCATTTAAAGTTCATGTTGCAAGCTTTTATTGTGTGGCCAAATAGTTGGCATCGATGGCACTGGGGAGGCCCACTAGGGGGTCTGAATCGTTCTATTTTTACTTTCATGTTACATACATATGGTAGGGATTCAAAAACTTCCGGTGCTGATGTTGATTGTAGTAGGATTTGAAACAATGGAAGGGGACGAGGTGGTGAGATAGATGTGATTCCTTGTTTCAGCTGAGAAGCAGTGGGTCGAGATGTTCGTAGTTGCACTATCTTCGCCGCTGGGACGTCGTATTCTTCGAGTGATTCTGCTATTTCGTCTATTGTAATATCTTCTGGCAGGTTCCTAATTATATGTGTCCTTTTCCGTTTGTAGGCGGTAAGTAAAGAATTCTATTTTATTTTCAGCTAGTGTTTCTTTTGAGTTATAAAAATCTTGTATTGTTTGGCTTCTTACGATCACTTTTTGGCCTGAGAGTTGCGCCAATGGTGGGAATTCGCACACACTTCGTATTATTTTAAATTTTTCGGACCAATTTTTGCTGCTGGCAAGTAATATCGGTGGTATTCTTTGTTTCTTTTGCATGTTATTTTGTGTGTCCATTTGTTCTAATTGGTCCTCTTGAGGTGCGATTGCACTGAACCTATTTTTTATAGTACTGCAAACCGGAGAAGGGGAAGGGGGAGGGGATAGGGGAGCAAGACGTCTCCTTTTACCTTTTTTGCCTACTAGTTGCCAGCTATCCTGACTGGACTCTCTCTGCCTTGGGGGCTTGGCTGAGGTTGAATAGGTAACAGTATTCACGTCCTTTTCTTCTTCCAAGGCCGTTTTGGTGGTGCTGTCCGTCGAAGTCCTATGGTCTTCATTTGACTGGATGACGATGTTTTCGGGGCGTTTGGAATCCGGCGCGGTTTTCTTATCTTCGGGTGAAGCTGATGCCGTGTTGGGCGTGTTGTCAAACAGCTCTCTCATTACGAAAGCGGAAATGTCCTTCGAGTTTACGGCGTTCAACCGTATGCGATCGCGCTCCGAACTCACAGAATGGTACCGAAGGCGTCTTGTGGTCTCATTTTCATGGTGTTTGGGCCCCAAAGGAGCACCAGATGGTGGCCTCATCGCAAGGTTCTATGAGGCCCCGTAGGGGCACAGGTGCTGGCGCAGATACTTTGTTCAGAAGGAAGTAGAAATACTAAAACGGAGTAAACCGTGCGTTTGCAAGCAATTGCGGGCAAGCACGTTGAAAATGCTCTCTCTCAAAAACACGTCCACACTCTATGGGTTCTCGAGAGGAACTCCTCCTAATTTACTTCCCAGTCCTAAGGATCCCTTCCCAACGCTACACAGATCAGGGGTCTACCAAATTTCATGTGGAAACTGTGACCGTATTTATATTGGCCAAACAAAATGAAGGATCAAAACTAGATATAAAGAACATTTCGCACACTTCAAATATAAAAGGATTCACTGATCGAGTGTCGCTCAACATATATAACAGAATAACCATCCCATTACTTTGGAAAACATCACATTATTGAAAACGGTCCAAAATAATTTTAAGTTAGATGCATACGAAAGCATACACCAGAACTGGAGCAGACTTATGTCAATGAGCCCATTCCGTCCTCAATCCTTTTGTCGCTCTTGTCAAGGAATACATCATTCACTTCACCATCGGACAGAAACAGTATAAATACCACACACACCGTCTCCCGACCTCATTCTTCACTATCTACTGATGATGACAATAAGGTTGTCGAAATACGTATTTAGGTGTTTTCTATAAGTGGTGAGTGGCTCAGGACTTGTTTTTAAATTTTCAATTTTTGGTCGTTTTTTACACTTTTGCAAACATTGTTTTTATGTCAATTTTGTCTTTGTCCTTTGGTTTCTTAGAATCGGGATTTATATTTTACTTTTGAAACAAAGGTTGTGCCTGTGATCTGGTTTTATGTACATTTTTATCCCTTTTAAACTTGACATTGAAACGCATTGCGTTGAATTTTTATTCCATTGACACATCACAGGTTTACCCGTTCACATTAGCCCCAAACGTATGATACATTTTATGATGTTGATTTTGTTTTGTGTCTTGTCCTTGGGTCGCTTTTGAGGTTATTTGGGGTGTTTTCCCTCTTCGGATGGCATAGGTGTGCTGTTTTGAATTCTTGGGTTCGGATAGATACGTTTGGGTGGAGAGGGAAATAAGGAGAGGGAAGAGGAAAAGAAGGGAATTTGTTGTATGTACTACCGCCACTTACAAAATACGGCTTAAGGAGTTTTTCTTTTGCACTCCTTTTGCCTAGTCTTTTATTTGTCAATAGCGGATTTACAGACAAGTATTGAAAAATATCAGAATCCTTTTTTCTAATTTCTAACACTGTATAAAAAAGTNCTCCATTGATCCGTAGGCCTCTTTCCTCCCAGTCTAAGGTTTTAAACACTTCTTCCAGAACGGCTGTAAAAAGAATTTGGTGAAAGGCAGTCGCTTTGTAACACTCCCTTCTCAATTCGGAATGCCTCTGTTTCTTCATGCAGCATTACAGAGGCTGTGGCGTCCTTGTAGATGCTGCGTAAAAGTTGGATGTACTTGGCATCTAACCCTTGTTTCCCCAGTGCTTCCAGTGTGGAGGAGGTACTTACCGAGTCAAATGCCTGGGCATAGTACATGAAGAAGAGTACTAGTGGCAGCTAGTATTCATTCATTCTGCTGATAATTTCTGGCAGTGTGTGAATGTGGTCCATAGTGCTGAATCCCTTGCAAAATCAAGCATGTTCTCTGGGCTGGGCAGCTGTCAGGGACGTCCTCAGACGTGCAGCTATTAATCTCATGAACGTTTTGTATACAACAGGAAGGAGGCCGATAAGACGGTAGTTCTCCAAATCTTCCTTGCTTCCTTATTTGTGCAAAAGGACAATCTTTGCATGGTTCCATTCCTTGGGAATTCTCCCTTGTCTAAGGCAATTAGTGAATAACTGCGCTAGGACAGGAGTTATTTCAGTAACACCAAGTTTCAGATATTCTGCTAAAACTCCATCAGCTCCTCCTGCCTTTCCATTCTTCATCTTCTTGATGGCCTCTGTTACTTCTTCTAGGAGTATAGAGGGGGGATTTTCTGAGTCTTGTGTTTCTTCTTGGTTTTCCTCTTCAACATTTTGTCTTCTTGTATAAGTTGGTGAAGTATTCTGTTACTGTCCTCAGTATTGCTTTTCTATTGGAAGTTTCTGTGCCGTCGTCTTTCTGGACGAACAAGATTTGATTCTTTCCCATTGCTAGGCATTGTCTGGCCCTCTTCATACTCTTGTTATTCTCTATAGCTTCCTGTACAATTGTTTCGTTAAAATTCCTTACATCTTCGTTCATCGCCACTCTGATATACTTGCATAGCTCAACATATTCGATATTTTCATTTGGCATGTCTGAGTGCTTCAGTTGCTTTTGCTGTTTCATCATTTTCCTGGTTCTGTCGCTGAACTTCTTATCTTTTAGTCTTTTTGGTGTACTTGCTACTTCTTCTGCCGCTGTTTTCACGACCTCCATGACTTTGGCTTCCAGTTCTACTTCTTCAAGTGCTGAAAACCTATTTCTAAGTTCCAGCTGGAACTCTTTCCTATTTTCTTCTAATTTTCTAATATTTACCTGCTGTTTCCTGCTTGAGACCAACTTCTTTCGCTCCATTCTGACGTTAATCCTCATTCTGCATCTAACTATCCTATGGTCACTGCCNTTCTTATTTTAAACGCTGTAGGGTTGTAATAGCCTCCCATAAGGGAGTTTTCGCACCCCTTAAAGAGAACGTTCCGCATCTGTTGCTACTTCTAAAGAAAATGGAAAATACTTTGAGAACTATATAGATAGTCGAATAAATTAGTTAGTAGCTTGAAGATTGCCTCACATATTGGAAAGATTAAAACTTCAAGGCGTCAGTGATTGCGTTAAGGGGTTAGTCATAGATATACCTCTACCCTGCAGTACGATATGAATCAGTATCTGCGCATTTATATCCGTGGAATTTTGTATAGCGGTCTTGATGAGGAGACTAAGCACTCTCGCGCGAGCTGCTGCAACCCAAACCAAACTACACATTTAAAGTATCTTCCAAGTGTTTCGAGCACAGCCAACGTCATATTGATTAATTAATTCTTAAAGAAGTTTGTTGACAATCCTCACCTCTCTCATCGTTGTGAGGGGAATGTGTTGATTTCTCTGACCATCTTCTACGTAAATAAGAATTAGATTAGATAAGAATCAGATTGTCAGTACAAACTGTTCGACAGGAAACGAATTTGGAATTGCCCTTACCTTACTCCATAATAAATTCCCTTTGGAATTAGGAATAGAGAAGCCAACTTTATGTTACAATCCATAGTAAAACATTTCAGGAGTTCGCGGTGTTCCCAGACGTTAACAAATTGAGTAAGCGTGCGCAAACGAGCATGAGTCACAAGAAAAATTCCATTATTAGATGAAGCTGCATATGGAGCTTTCAGTAAAACTCATATTGTTCGTGTCTTTTGTATTCCAAAATGAGTACACGCAAAAAGTTAATCAGGGATCAGGAAAAATAACATAACATCGCAACATCGGGCTATATTGGGCACAATGATAAGCAATAGAATGTAGTTCTTCATAAGCATGTCGAAGAAGAATTAATGGACATGTGGGCAGACACCTTAAGCGGGCACAAAATTCAAGAAAAGGCAACTTTAGTTTTTTCAAATCTCGGGACTTTTAACTTCAATTACTCCAATCACCCGTACGGTTCGTATTGGCTCTTCCAGAAATGTAGCAAGCAGAGCTTAACCGCTGCTCTCGCCTTTAAATTGGATAGGAGTGAGAAGCTTGTATCACGTATATTAGGAGATTCCATAAATGGCAATAACTGAACCGTCACCCTAGTAATTTCTCTTTCGACGACCATTTTTTATTACATCATAAGGAATGCCTCGGAATGTAGAATAAGAAATCGAGAGTTACAAATTAATGCATTCTTGAAGTAGATAAGAAGAAGGAACACTTATAGCTACGTTCCGTCACGTAATAAGGAAGTAATTGAGTAAATAGGAAGTAAAGTACACCAAAGAGGTGAATTGCAGGCAAGGGAAGGGCATTTATGATTAAATTCTATCAAACTCGGCCGAACTTCGTGGAACGACATTACAAGGAAAATTAAGAAGTTCTTTCTTCATTCCTTAGCATTTCTGATTTTTAGTTATAGCATCGATAAGAACTTTACGCAGACCTAAAATTCGGTTAGGTGATTTAAACAACAAATATTCATTGAAAACTCTTTCCGCTAACATTCCCATGAACTATCGCAAAACATATTATGCTCCCTTAGCTTAAGATTTAACTCTAGAGTTGATTGCTTTTTCTTTAAAGGAAGTTGCTAAGCAACAATAAGCAGCGCATCAGGAGTAACATGGATCACCTGCATCCGAACTCATTTCTGAAAGAATGAATTTATTACTTTGAATATTGATCGCAGATCCAACCGGGGTTCNTTCTTTTATTACATTAAATAGTAAAAATATGAGGAAAACTTACATAAATTATTTTCAGTGGTCCACTGTAACTTTTTATTTTTATTCCAAAAACGTGTTTCAACTGACTAGTCATTACATGAACAGCAGCACCAGTACTGAATCCACTGACCAGAGTTTCTGATAACAAAACACTTAATCCTCCAAGCTTGAAGATACCTAAAAATAACTGCAACAGAGTATGTAATGCAATATGGTTATAGTTTAGTCACATTTTCAGAATGTTTTGTACTGTAACAATATATTTAGTCACATTCCAACAAATTCCTGTTATCTGTAAGATGCATTGTAGAGAACCCATTATATGACGTTTTGTAGAACTAGGGGAAATTGATTTCAGAATCATAGCTTAAAAATAAAAATTAATTAATTAATAGAATTGAATATTTGATGAAAGGGACAGAATATTGTTTAAAAAGAATATATGGCACAGTTTAAATTTTACTCAAAAATGTGAGAATGACCTTCATCATCTACAAAATTGATATTTTTAAATGACTGAAAATGAAAATGCATTTATTTATTTTGTCACCATAGTTTAAAGAATAATTAATACATTTCAGAGATTTTGGAGAAGAAATAAACACTGACCTGCCAAAGTCCAACTACAAAGCAAACACATGCAGCTACTTCAACAGGAGTATATCCTTGAATTGTATTATTGCTATCGGTAGGTAACTCAATCTCAATGGTTGCATTATTACCACTTAAATAAGGTGAAGGACTTGAATAATCAGACACCACCACTCCAGTCATCATACAAACAACAGCAAAAGTCCCTATTTAAGAACAAACAACGAAGTTATTCCAATGATACAGAATTTAAATAACCCAATTTTTACATACCCATTGAAACGTGTCGTGATGTTCCCATAAGTACATAAATTAAGACAGGAAAAAATGCCATGTAAATTCCAACAATTGGGGGCACCCCTCCCAGTAATGCATATGCCATACCTGAATAAAAGAAAAGCAAAAAATAAGGTATAAAAGATGGCATCAATTTTGTCAGTACATATTGCTGAGTAGAAGGATTTATACATTTCAAAAAGTTTTATTTCCACAGTAGACATAATGTCAAAGCAGCAGATACGATAAGGCAAAATAAATACCTCTTACCTTGAGGAATATGCATTATTGCAACAGTAAATCCAGATATAAGATCATGCAAAAGATCCTTCTTCCAACTATAATTTTGTATCCAAACCAATATTGGAAAGAATGACATACATGTTTTCTTTAATGACAGCTCTTTCCCAAATGTCTTCACTCTTTTTAGGAAACCTAAAAAATGAATGTACGTGTGTGTAATGATGAATGAACTACATGAGAAACAGAACTACTTTAATAATTTTCCTAATCAATTATCACTCACCATGTTTTAATGGCTGCCTATACATGTATATTTCATCAAACTTGGTTTGGGCGAGTAACCTATGCTGAGCTGATTCATCGTTTATTTCGCTCCCTTGAACCAATACTTTCTCCGAATTAAGATCCATGCTGCAACTAAATAATAAATACGGTTTTACATGTCAATATTTTGGTTACATACATAAAGTTTTATTATCCTTTAATCTAAGGTGACACACTATAATGAGCCAATTGTGACTAAGCGATTATTTGCTTAAAGATTTCTAAATATATGCTAATTATTTAAAACCGATGTATTTCAAGACTATATTCCGCAGTTACGGATTGAACCATTATCAATGTTATACCGATTTCAAATCATACGTTAGAACACAATCCAACATAAGGCAATTTTATTATAACAACTGAGAAAAATTGAATGTAAATCTTGAAAAGGGTACATCCCAACGAATTTGTTAAGTTTTTGAAGCTTCAATTTCATACGATACCACCAACGACGAATTTGTTGTAGTGTATAACTTAAATGTAAACACAAGTTCACAGTAAAATCGCTACATTTTAAGCCAAAAGACAGTTATGTTTGAAATATTTCGATTACGTTTACATTAATAGAGTAATTTAAGATTTTGCTGGAAATTGTATGGTATGTAGCCGCAAATTAATATTTTTAGAGCTATCACAACAGTTGAATACGTTATTTCTACTTCCAGCCCATTAGTTATCATGTATGTTGTTTAGAAATACCTTACTTCTCTCGCGGATTTAAATTTCATATCTAATCTTAAAAGTGCCTTTACGATGCGATTCTAAAGTCTATTTTATAAATACACTGATCGTAAAGGCTTCCCGATTTCCATCAAACTAGATAATGTTCCGCACATACATATAGCACTAAACGTACTAATCAAAAATCAAAGAAACCCTCCGATGATACAGTAAAAACCCATGCATGTGTTGTAAAGATACCTTAGCAGATATTTTAGCTGAGAGATTGAACAAGCTGATTCTTCGTCTGTTTCCAAGTTGACATGAAGCAAGTTAAGGCGTTTTAGGTATATGCGAACTATGTAAAACTTTTCGTCTACTCTTGGCTAAAATACTGAAACTGAATACCGACTAAAAATCAACAGCCAATTTTGTAGGTAATATCTAACATTGCACCTTTCGATTCCATTCTTCATCTTGCTAGCTCTTTCTTCTTCCCAAATTAAATCTTTAATTCTTAATACACCGAAGATCAATCCATTCTGTGGATAGTGAGGTAACCCATTAACCTTCTCTTGACTTTTAGCTAACCGAACCTCTACGAAGTATCAAGGACAGTGGTAAACTACATTTCTTGGTTCTAAAAACACAGCTTTCAACTCCTACAAATTAAATTTCCTGTATCTTTTGATAAGACTGAACCTCGAGGTGGTAATCGCACGTTATCTTTCAAACATTATAAAATCTGAAATCAAAATTTAACAATAAAACTACGAAAATATGGAAATTCCAGCTCCCTAGGATACTTGAGATTTAGGCTACGTCCCGGCTACACTGTCATTTGTTTTTAGTAATGTGTCCGACAGTCTTCGTCGTCTTCGTATTTACCTGATACTGACCTTCTTCACGAAGACGACGCCTAGAGGGCAGCAGTAGCCTCGAGATCTAAAATAAGTACATCAAAAATACAGCTTTTATAGGCAAAGATATTCGAGCTATTATGATGGTCTTCTAAGGTCACTGCGTGTCGATAACATCTCATCATCTCCCCTATAATAAAAACATCGTTTTTCTCTTTTAGATAAACAACCAGTTTTTAGTTACATCATCTCTTACTAAAAATATTTCCGTCGAAGGTAGAATACAATTCCAAATATTATGCATAGAAAAGAATTAATCTCTTGCAACGTTCTCTACGATATACGAAATATATCTTGCTGTAATTTTTGAAGATGCAATAAAAAGAAATAATGTTTCTCCAAGTATTTTTTAGAGAAAAGAGATCTCTTTCTCCAAGACTCATATATTGTTTCCCTATTTTGTCGATTTTTTTCGAAAGAAATGTTTTAAATTAAATCTTTCATGTCGCTCATTAGTATGGTGTCTTTCAAACTTCAGGAGACCGCAGAATTCCATGAGGAACTGACTTATTTACGAGATGCGCCTAATGAAATTCATAAGTAAAACTGTTGTTATTTACAAACATTCTAGTTGTATTAACCTAGACTCTTTTTCACAATCTATGACATTTATTTCTACGAGATAGTTTATTCCCTTTAAACATTCAAAATCGGCAACTAAATCCAAGCGTACACTAAAAGGATAACGTTTAAACTAGCCGTCTTTCGCGCCTTCCGAATTTAGTTCGAAGACATGCCGCTGTCGAGTCTTCCAAACAGAGGGGATGTGAGAAGGGCAGAGGTATGGGAGGGTAAGCAAAATAAGTCCTAAGACGGCAATACACGGCGGGCAATAAACCAAAACCCTTCCTTAAGTTCCCATTCTTCTAATGAAGAGAAGTTCTTCGGTGGAATCGTGACGATGTCGAGAAATGTTCAATGGTCTGACGTCGATCGCTGCCTTTCTTTACTCCCCTGGAATGTACTCAACTGTCTTCCACTGCAGGATGCGGTGGACTTATTCTACGACTTAATTAGTAGTTTGGTTAGACCCAAATCAAATAAATTCCCTCCGTAGTTTAAGAGTGATGCCAAATTCTACCTAAAAAACAAAAATCGGGCATGGTATATATGGAAGGAATTTCCAAGTGAACAATCGAAAAAAGTATATTGTGATCTCAGGAAAACAACCAAAGTGCTTATTCGACGTGATTACTCAGATTACGTTAACGATATCTGTGACTCTATCCCAACCAATCCAAAGAAGTTTTGGTCGTATATTAATAGCCGCAGACAAATCCCTAAACTCCCTGATATAATCCACTATGGAAACTCATCTGCGACGGACCATCAAAAGTCTGAATCATTCCTAAATTTTTTCTCTGACTGTTTAACTAGCTCCTCCAATTCTCTTACAGATATAACCTCCCAGAATCACATCTCTTCAATATGCAGTCACTCCTTAACTCAGCTACAAACCTCTCCTTATGAAGTGTTTCAATTCATTTCAAAGATCTCTCCCCATCGTTCTCCTGGTTCCGATGGCATTCCCTCCATTTTTATCCGTAACTGTGCTTCATCTCTCTCCATCCCTTTGTGTCTCCTTTACAACCGCTGCTTCTCTTCTGGTACCTTCTCCCCTCAGTGGAAGTCGGCCAATATTATTCCCATCCACAAGTCAGGTCCCAAATCAGATGTGTCCAATTACCGCCCTATATCAATTCTTCCTATTTTTTCGTCCATCTGTGTAAAAATCATTTTAAATCGTTTATTCTATTTTACATCCCCGCATCTCTCCACCAGCCAACATGGCTTCCTTCCGGGCCGCTCCTGCTTAACTAACTTAGCAGTATTTCAGCACCATGCCGTAAATGCAATCCAAAACAAGAGCCAACTGGACTCAGTTTTCCTAGATTTCTCCAAAGCCTTTGATTCTTTGGACCACAACCTATTGATCCACAAACTATCCCAACGGTATAATTTACATGGCAACTTTTTAAATCTGTTATCAAGCTTCCTAAGTAACAGTACTTTGCGTGTAATAACTCCTGGATCTGTATCCAACTGGACGAATGTGACTTCAGGTGTACCTCAGGGTAGTGCATTAAACCCATATCTATTCAATTTATTTATTGATGATCTAGCTACTGTACCCTCTACAGAAGAGGATATTTTATTTTACGCTGATGATTGTAAAATTTTCTCTCGAGTGACCAAAAGAGAAGATTGTGAAAGATTTCAAAGAACGCTAAATGAAATCTCCAAGTGGTGTGGTGACTGGAAGTTAAAGTTAAACACGAAAAAATGTCATGTAATGTCAATCGCTTTGAAAAAGTCCATCGATTACAACTACATGATAAATGAGATAACACTCCCAAGAGTATTTCAACAGAAGGATCTTGGCGTCATCATAGACTCTAAGCTTTCGTTTGCCCAACATACCACAAAAATAAAAAATCACGCCCTCTCCCTCTTGGGCCTCCTTTAT
>KZ310539.1:42526-62808 GCA_000376725.2 Ladona fulva
GTCAATCGAGTTAAACATGACTTATCCTTCTTATATTCGCTACTAAATTCCCTTTCAGACTGTCCTCTCTTAACTTCTCTCCTCCATTATCGTGTTCCTAACAGATCTACCCGTTTGACATCTCTGCTGCACTATACCACACCTCGACTCTCACTTATTAAGCGTTCCCTTTTCTTTCGCCTTCCTTCATTGCTGAATTCCATTCCTCCCTCTGTTGATCCTTTTTTCTTGCCCAAGGGGACTTTTATAAAATTAGGTCTAACTCATACCAGATCACTGTAACTGCTGCCTCCTATTTCCTCTTGCTATTCTACTGCTTCCTGTCCTATTTGTGGCACATATGCGCGGCAAAGCTTCATCTGCGGAAGCAATATTAGAAATAGCAGCCTACGCTTATTTTTGGGAAATGTATTTCGTTCATCAATGCTGAAGAGAAATATATGTATGTAACACACAAACAATTTAGGATTTGTCTATGGGGGGGTTCCGGTTAGGCATGGAGTAAATGCAAAATAGCTTACATTCTAGAGGCAGGAAAAAAATTGCTCAAGTTGTACTAAAAATGCAATCATTCATATTTAAATTTATACATCTTGCACATTTCCAGTGGCGTTTACTATTCAAATTATTTTTATATTTATATTTTTTTGANATTTTTAATGTCATTAAGAGTCACAGATGTAGGTGGAGAAAACTGCAAACCTTGACGTAGCACATTTGAAACAGGAGGAGGGAGATAAATTTTAGAGAGGTTGACGACTCTCGGGTGGAAATTATGAGGGCTAATATTATTTTGTGAACTGGTGGGAGTTTGGGCTGCACACAGATTGGCTAACTTCCTATTTAACTTATTGAACTTAATAAACGCAAAATCACTCACATCTTCCCGTACACTATCGTCTAATAAAGACCATTGGACGACATGTAGTTTAAGCACCAGTTCACACCATAACAAGGCCAAATAATGAGATAGGGAATCTCTCCGGGAACACCACATCTTCAGCTCCGACTTCAGCCAGGTGGTTTTCGCCGTCCGAAGAGCTTTCAGGGCTGCAGGTGACGTCTTCTTGGTCCTGATATCCACAAATTTAGGGAAGATACCCTACCCTTTAGGCATCTATTGATGAAGAAGATGTTGAGGGAAACTGCTCGAAATCTGATGCTGCATTTCCGATACAACTTGGCCAACATTGCCTCACTCGCATTACGAATAAAATCTATAGTATTAGGCCGGACTTCGTGGAAAGCCATAATGAGAATTAAAAAAGGAACTTCGTAGTTTCCACACTAAATGTTTTATTTAGAAACGACCGGTTTCGGCTAACGCCATCATCAGGTAAGGGAACAGAAAAACAAGCAAGAATATATATATATCAAAGCAGTTTTGAGGGGAGGGTAAGGAGTTATGAAAAGTGCACTCATTGGAGAGGTTGTCAGCTGAGGTTATTTCAAGGATTTCCAATGCAAAAATTCCAATTATTCCAAAATAAAACATTTAGTGTGGAAACTACGAAGTGCCTTCTTTAATTATCATTATGGCTTTCCACGAAGTCCGGCCTAATACTATAAATTTTATTCATTAATCTGTTTTTCTCTCCTGTCGTAACCAGTTGTCCCAGGTAAGTGCACTTTGAACAAACATCAAGGGATATCTACCTCTTGTAGTGGGATTGGTACTTGTGCTGCAAAAGAATTATACATTACCTTAGTTTTCGATAAGTTTATCCTGAGTCCTATTTTCTGCCCCGCCGCGTTGAGTTCTTGAAGTCTTGATGCTAGATCTTCACCGTTGGTTGCGAAGAGTACTATATCATCTGCGAAACGCAAATGACTGATGTGCTCTCCATTGATCCGTATGCCTCTTCCCTCCCAGTCTAAAGTTTTAAAGACTTTATTCCAGAACGGCTGTAAAAAGAATTGCTGAAAGGCAGTCGCCTTGTCTCACTCCCTTCTCAATCCGGAATTCCTCTGTTTCTTCATCCAGCATTACAGACGCTGAGGCGTCCTTGTAGATGCTGCGTAAAAGTTGGATGTACTTGCCACTATTCCTTGTTTCCCTAGTGCTTCCATTGTGGAGGAGGTACTTACCGAGTCAAAGGCCTGGGTATAGACCACAAAGCAGAGTACTAGTGGCATCTCGTATTCGTTCATTCTGCTGATAATTTCTTGCAGTGTGTGGATGTGGTCCATAGTGCGGAATCCCTTGCGAAATCCAGCTTGTTCTCTGGGCTGGGCAGCTGCCAGGGACGTCTTCAGACGTGCAGCTATTACTCTCATAAACGTTTTGTAAATAACAGGAAGGAGGCTGATGGGGCGGTAGTTCTTCANGACGTCTTCAGACGTGCAGCTATTACTCTCATAAACGTTTTGTAAATAACAGGAAGGAGGCTGATGGGGCGGTAGTTCTTCAAATCTTCCTTGCTTCCTTTCTTGTGCAAAGGGACAATCTTTGCATGGTTCCATACCTTCGGAATTCTCCCTTGTCTAAGACAATTAGTGAATAACTGCGCTAGGACAGGAGAAATTTCTGTAACACCAAGTTTCATATATTCTGCTAAAACTCCATCAGCTCCTCCTACCCTTCCATTCTTCATCTTCTTGATGGCCTCTGTTACTTCTTCTAGGAGTATAGAGGGGGGATTTTCTGAGTTTTGTGTTTCTTCTTGGTATTCCTCTAAAACATTTTATGTCTACCTGTACAAGTTGGTGAAGTATTCTGTTACTGTCCTCAGTATTGCTTGTCTATTGGAAGTTCTTGTGCCATCTTCTCTCTGGTTGACGAAGATTTGTTTCTTTCCCATTAGGTGTTGTCTGACCCTCTTCATGCACTTGTTCTCTATAGCCTCTTGCACAGTTCTTTCGTTAAAATTCCTTACATCTTCCTTCATTGCAACTATGATAGACTTGCATAGTTGACATATTTGATATTCTTCTTTGGCAAGTCTGAGTGCTTCAGTTGCTTTCGCTATTTCATCATTTTCCTGGTTCTGTCACTGAACTTCTTTTCGGTGTGCTTGCTACTTCTTCTGCCGCTTCCTTCACGAATTCCATGACTTTGACTTCCAGTTCTACTTCTTGAAATGCTGAAAACCTATTTCTAAGTTCCAGCTGGAACTCCTTCCTATATTCTTTTAATTTTGTAATACTTACCTCCTGTTTCCTGCTTGAGACCAAAGTCTTTCGCTCCATTGCGACGTTAATCTTCATTCTGTATCTAACTATCCTATGGTGACTTCCTGTGTTGAAGTTTTTTAGTACCTCACAATTAGTTACTGGGTAGAGTTTGTTAACCAATATGTAGTCTATTTCATTTTTTACTCCATTCGGACCTCTCCAAGTCCACTTCCTTGTAGGATACTTCTTGAAATATGTATTCGTTATGTACATATTGGTGCACTCTGCAAACTCTACCAGGCGGTGACCTCGTTCATTTCTCTGGCCTAGTCCATGTTTTCCTGTGATAGTATCATCTGCTTCCTGCTTACCTACACGAGCATTAAAATCGCCCATGATGATTTTATAATAGTGATCTTCCTTGTCATGTTCCTTGCGGAGAGTCTGGTAGAAATTTTCAATTTCCTCTTCGCTGCTTGCTGCTGTTGGTGCATAAACTTGCATAATCTGAACAGAGTAACGCTTGATTATCCTTAGGATGAGCTTACATATTCTGTCAGATACACTTTCTATTTTCTCCACATTATTTTTCCATTTCTTGTTAATCAAGAAGCCAACTCCTCCAAGTCTTCCATCCTTTGTTCCCCTATAATAGAAAATATGCTCTTCCTTGATTGTAACCAGTTCTTTTGTTTTTCTTCTTACTTCACTGAGTCCGATGACATCTCTTTTTATCTTCTCTGCTTCATTGAGTAGTTCCAGGAGTCGATCTTCGCTCTTCAAGCTGCGGAAATTGTAGGTTGTGAAGTGTAGGTGGTTATTTCTTTTCTTCATGATGGACCTCTGTAATGCCACCATCTCCCGGACATCCGAATGGGTAGTGCTTTTACATCCGGATAAATTTCCATTACAGAAGCTCATCATGATAAATTGTAATTGCGCCTGGAGAGTAAAAGACAGAGATTCACCAGGCCGTCTCACTGCCGGTTGGTAAACGGATGAGTGCCGAGAGATATTGTTGAGAGTGAGATATTGTTGAAGCCTTCTTAGCATGGTTGAACCTGAGCTATAAATCGCCTCCAACCTCCGTTTACACCCCTCCACCCCGATGAGGCAATGAACTGTGGCTGTGTGAGGAGGGGGTATGTATATAAAAATTCGATAGTAGTCATATCTTGATAGTATAAATACATTAAAATCTGTTTCTCTTTTTCATTGAAGAAATACAGTTAAGATTACTTCCAAGGATTTTGATACGAAGGATTGCCTTTAGCCTCATAAATTTGTTAATGTTTATTTCTCATAAAGTCCAGATAAGAAAGGGCGATGCGGGTAATGAAACCCCAACTTCCTCCAACCAACTCCATTATACATATATTTATTGCGTTACGCATTGTTTATTCGTAATCTGTACAACGGTACNGCTGACTAATCGCATTCATCTTGGTCGCTGCATATCGAATGTTACGAATATAAAAGTATTAATCGTAGGGTCATTGAGTCATGGGTCATGCATTTCCGTGGACTTCTTCCTTTCGTAGTATTATGGCTTATTGAGGAGATCATTCTGTTTACTCTTCATTCTGCTCAGTCGCCTCATTCCCTCTCCAAAGCTTTTGGCAGCCAATAACGAAGGGATTGAGGTCCAACCTTCGGACTGATGTTGCTGACAGAGAAAAGGTTCAAGTACTTTTTTCTTTAAATGACACAGAATCAGGAGTGACTTTGTGGTAAGAACACTCAAAGATTCCATTGATGTACTCAATAGATGTGGCGTTTATCGTCTCAACTACAACGATTGTGATGGTTTTAATGTGGGGAAAACTGCAAGGTGCTTCCGGACCAGACAGAAGGAACACAAACACGCCTTCGTCCATAGCAATCCCTCTGTCTCCCACTTCAGCAAACATTTATTGGAAAACGGACATTCTAGTGAATTTGATATGACGGTTTCACACTTGTGTGACCGTAGTGCTAGGATTGACGCGTTAGAGACTGGAAATATTGAGAGGTTCTTCCTCGAATATTTTGAATGAATACTTGTTTCCCAATCCCTCTCCCATTTTGAAAACCATCGTTTCCCACCTCACCCCCTCCTCCACTTCTACACCCTCATGCTAATGTGCCATCCTTTGCCTCTGTGCCTTTCATGCTGTTCCTTGATTTTGGTTTTGCGTTGTACTTCCTTTATATGCTACCTAACCCCTTTGACCTCCTTGCCGGTGCATTCCTGTCTTTGCCCCCTCCTCCTTTTCCCCCCCCCCCCACCTCACCTTACTCCCGCCTTCCTTTCTCCCTTCCGCCCTCGACTGTTTCCTGATTTGTTCCTTGGACTGCCCCTCCACCTCTGTTTTTGTATATATTCTGTGTTTTATCCCTTTCAGTCACCTGATGATGCAGCCATGCTGCAAAACCATGGTCGTGCATGTACAAATTTTGTGGTTTAGTAAAAGTTTTGTTAAAATGGAGTTTTTTCATTATTCAGCTTTACTTAAGGTTATATTCATAAAACACATACAAGCTGATATATCAACTCAATAAGTTTTATTGAGGTTCATTATTCAGCTTTACCTAAGGTTATATTCATAAAACACATACAAGCTGATATATCAACTCAATAAGTTTTATTGAGGTTCATTATTCAGCTTTACTTAAGGTTATATTCATAAAACACATACAAGCTGATATATCAACTCAATAAGTTTTATTGAGGTTCATTATTCAGCTTTACCTAAGGTTATATTCATAAAACACATACAAGCTGAAATATCAACTCAATAAGTTTTATTGAGGTAAATAAAGTCATTGGTAATGTTCAATGTGGGCACCTTGAGTAACTCGAACAACAACATAGTAATATTAAATCTTCTGCCACACCTTGTGCTTCATTTTTTCATAAATTTTACCAAAAGCCTCTATGATACATACCTGCAGCTCCTGCAGAGTATTTGGTAGTGGAGGGACATACACATTGTCTCTACATAACCCCACAAAAAGAAATCCATTGGCCTAAGTTCAGGGGACCTCAGAGGCCATTCCATAGGGCCTCCACACAGAATCCAACGCTGAGGAAGATGTTCATTGAAGTACGACTTCACTTCATTATGAAAATGCGGAGGGGCACTGTCTTGTTCATAAATCCCATCTGGAATGTCCTCCTGCAACTGTGGCATTAACCATTCACTGAGCATGTCCAAGTAGATGAACCCTGTGATTCAATGAAGAAGAAGGGCCCGTACAGCTTTTCTCTAAACAATATGGCAAAAACGTTAACCTTAGGACTGTCTCTTTTATGTTCAACACTTTCATGAAGATTTTACTGCCCCATTTTCTGAAATTGAGTTGATTCACTTGTCCCGATAGGTGGAAGGTCGCTCCATCACTGAAGACCAACTTGTCCAGAAATGTGTCATTGACAGCCAGTTGCTCAAGGATTTTGCTGCAGAAATCAAGCCGCTTCACTTTGTCAGTGGGTTTCAATTTTTGCAACATCTGCAGTCTATATGGGCGCAGATAAAGGTGTTTCCAAAGAACTTGTCAGACAGTTGTTTTCACTACTTTTGAGTTCTCGACTGGCATGCCGCACAGATTTTTGTGAACTGCGAGCAAACATCTGGCTAACAGTTTCAACTGTAGCAGTGCTCACTGGCAGTCTTCCGGCACTTTTGTGTTTGTGCATGCAGCCCTCAGTAACAAAGCACTTGTACCAAGCACTAGTTTACTCGGTGGGGTCTTCCCGTACTTCCCTCAAAACTGTTGCTGCACAGTGACATTGGATTTTGTTTCATGAAATGCTAACACACAGAATGCTTTCTCTGCCCCAGTCGCCATCTTGCCGTTCTACCGAATGTAGCATTGCATAGCAGACAGAAGGAGAACTGGTGGTTGTGTGCCATATTTAATAAAATGTATTGAATTGATCTTTCAGCTGGTATGCATTTTGTATGTGTCACTTAAATTAGCACTAAATAACAGAACATTAAAATCGGAAATATCATTTACGGACACCCTGTATATTTTTGAATAGGAATTCATTATTTAACAAAGCTGCATTATGTCGAGTTATTAAATGAAATTATTCAATTAACCACTGTTGTTATTTTTTTAATTGATAAAGTATTTACAATCAGATAAAATGTATTATTCAATGAATTCAGACTGATCCTGTATTTTTTTCACCCAGAATACAACTTATTCATTATCGCCATCTGTTAGCATAAGGCTAAAATATCAATCCCAAAATCCTGGGATTTGTATCTACTTAATCCTTGGATTTTGGGATTGCCGTTTTGGATGGAAACCTTTCCCAGCTCCTTTAAATTTTTGAGGTAAACTTGTCTATCTAATTTCCCAAACTGTGATTTATCTCTAGGAATTCNTCTAGGATTCCGAAATGAAACAATATATTTTGAATTTAAAGAAATATTTCGCGACTGCGGGTTTTGAAAGAACATATTCTGCGTTATTAATATAATCGAGATATTGAAATGATGTGACCCCCTTGTAAATAATTCACTTACTTCCTTTGTGAATGCATCATGCATTAAATCATCAACTACAAAAAGCGTAGGAGTTCCATCTTGATTTTTGAATGAGGGGACTTCATTTCGAATTTCTATACCGCTTAAATTTGGTTCACTTCCTTCACTACAAAACCATACAACTTTCCTTATATCCCCATCAACTAGATCAGATAAATTTTCTAAAAATTTTAGGACAAAAGCTGTTTTACTACAACATGAAGGCCCTGCACAAATGCATGTAAATGGATGTTTCCATTTTAGTGAAACTAGATCACAATAAATAGGCATATTAAGAATTCTGAGTTAGGCTTTTATATTCATGAATGATATTAAGTAAATATTTTGTTACACATACAAAATGTACACAAAAGCAAGAGTCAGAACTGCTTCTTTTTGCACTATTAACCCAACCACAGATGGTTAGATGCTCACCACTTCAATTAGTAACGTATTCTTCTTTTATGTAAGTATATTAAAGTAAAGCAAGGTATGATTTAAATATTTTTTATGCTCAGGAGATAGCAAATAATCACATTTGAAGAAAAAAATCTATGATTTCTTCCTTACCCATCTTGCTTGTGGATTAGGAATGAGCTAATTTTAAGTACATGTCATGACCTTATTGTTGTGTCATAATTTTCCTTAATGCAAATGTTTTGGTGGGCGAATGTATCATCTTTTGGATATGTTAGCCCAAATATTGAAATATCTTTTGTCCTTACTTTAATCTTCAATTCAACACAGGAAGTAACTTTAATCTTCAATTCATTAAATTAAATAAAATGTTTTATCACTGAAAAAATAGTGCACCAAGTATATAACTAAATACTGATTTCACCCCTGAAGATACTCCTGTAAATATTTTCAAAGTGTTAAATGTGGATATGTAAAAATGTAGATTCTGTTCTTCAAAAAAAATACAATTTCTGCAAAGGTCTTTGATAAATAGAATAATAAATTGTAATGTTTTGGAATCATCATAAAACTTTAACCAAACTGTAATGAGTGATGAAGGTGTGTTCTTTTAACTTCTGTTTCATTATTAACATTCCCTATATCAATCATCCAAACTCATTTTTCATGGCATATGTACATAAATTGATTAACAATCAAATATATATTAATATCATTTAACTTGCGTTAATCAGGTTTTTCCAATGGGTCATCCATTAAAACTGAGTTCTCAGGTATTATTTCTGTATGATTTTCATGTTTACCTTATAAGCCTTGCACAGCTAAAATATCATCATCATGCAAATCCATCAAAACTTTTGTATAGTAAGGATACGCAATTGTATTTGGATTATTTGTATGACATATATGTGGTGAATGACCAATTACATCTTGTAGTAATGAAAATAAATTTGTTTTTCCTTCCAAAGTTAAATTATCCTTTTTCAAGTACCAATCGTCATCCTGATCCATATGAATTTCTATAAGGCTGTAAACTTTGGTCGGAAATTGGGTATGTGTTAAAGTTCCACCTGCACCATCTTATTTGTCAGGGCATATTAATCTACTTTTTTTAACCCCATGCACATTAAAATGTTAAAAATCATGATATTTGGAGATCTTGAATCATGTTCGAATGTAAAATCTGCATATTTCTGCCTATTAGCTAAAATGCTATTAAATGCCTCATTAGCTAAAATGCTATTAAATGCTTCATTAGCTAAATTTTAAACTTGTTGACTGGCTCCAGCATAATTCCATTTTATATTTTTGATATTCCATTTAACATCTCTATAGTTAAATCCTAAAATATCGTCATAAATGCCACATGCATATTTATTAATGATAATGTTTCGTTATTTAACTCGCCATCTACTTCTAAGTAATTATACTCTTGAAATAGACAAATAGCATATATAAGCTTATTTGGTTCTTCTTCCACAGTCAACTGTCTACTACTACTACTACTGTAATATTTATGATAATTACTCTTGTATTTTGAATGGAATTATTTGATTAAGTTAACATTTACAATATGTTGATTGAAATAAAATTGCCCTAGTACGAGTATATACTCAGTGACTTCCGCGATATATGACGTGTGTTGTTTAGTCATTTGTTTCAGAGATCAATATTCAAGATAGTCAATAAAATGAGATTTTCCATTGTATATCACGCACTATTATTTTTATCATTGTTCTATATTTGTGTATACATAACACACAGAAAATCTACCAGAAAATACGGTAATAGTTAAAAACAAATATTTGACTCAGGATAATCAGATGTGTCATATAGACTTAAATTATCTTTAATATCAAAATAAAAGTCATCAGTGTTAATTTCTAACTAACAAGTCTGGATCTGTGTAGAGAGATGCATATTGTTTTTATATTTCAGTTTCAATTTGTTATAAAAGAAACCTTACATTAGTGTTTTATTCAAATCCAAAACTGCTTGCCCAATATAAATTGATTATCGAATTTAATGGATGTCTTGGCTAAATGAATAGCAAATACATTTTCAGAGAAGATGGTTCAATCCATAAAGTTTCAAGATAGCATATTTACTAGCTTACTTTTTAACTAATTGACTTACTTCAGGATTTTTCAACAAAAAATTTCTTTTTTCAGTATCACTTGTACAATGCACCCCATAAGTGCTGCACTTTACAGTCAACAGTATTTTAGGGAATGGAAGAGAAAAATAAAGAAAAATGTGCTAGCATTCAATATTAACATAAATAAGACATACATTTTTAATTTCATATTCGGAAAGAGAAAAATTCATTCCAGAACTTTTCTTTGTCATCTTTATTACATTAAGGTGAATTAAAAAATATATATTACACATTATTCAATGTTTTGCATTAGATTTACAAATATATACAACATTTCTGCTTTAAATTATCACACTCACTAGTGGTCCATTGTCTTCATTGAATACTTCTAAGGTGTTGGATGTAGTTTTGAAGAAATTGGCTCTTTTTTGGAAGTATTTCTACGCAAACTAGGGTGGTACAGATTTACATTATATCTTCAAAACTATATTTCATCAATACCCCAAGAATAGTTACTGATTCTCAGAGCAATAGTAATTTATAAAGTTCCAACTGATTGGGGTTTAAGGAAATAATTCTCATGTAAAATAAACAGTCATTCATTAATGGAGGCTTTTCTTCTTAACAGTCATTAATAAAAATAAATAAATAAATACTACATCGCCAAAACTGTAGTTTCAATTTCAAAATAGCAATATTCTCTTTCCAGAGGTGCTATCTTGCAGTTACATGCTTCATTCAGCTTTATGGTGTGTAGTCAATCAACAATGCCATAAAAATATGCTCCTCAAGAGTACTTTGTGCCAATAATTACATACTGGTTTCAAGAAGGGAGATTTGAAATAGAATATTTGAGTAGAAGAAACATGAAAAAAGGCTGAAATTTGAGGTCATTACTTCTAAATAATGGAGTTTGTTCACATGTACTTTTCATCTGAATAAAGCAGTAAAATCAAATAGTTGTGAAGCAGTCTACATTTTCTGAGGTTATTAAACAGAAGTTGACCCAGCAGCTGCAATATCACTGAAGCTACAGATAACCTGTGATGAAATCTACCATTCAATTTCCCAATCACACAAAGAAGTGGTTAAAATTGAAAGGTGTTGGTGCTGAGTGGTGGTGGGTACAACAGAGAACCAATGAAGGCCGTAACATTTAGTCCAAGGACCAAAATTTATCAATTTCCTGAATATATTAGATTACATAAAGCATATCTGGAGGAAAAGAAAGAGGAGTGTTTGTAAACATAACTAGCCAAATTAAGTTTAATGTTCCAAATTAAGACTTGAAGACTCAGTATGCATACTAATTCATTCATTGGTTCAAGGGGGCAAAGAAAGTTTGAGGGGAGCTCTCTTCGGTTATATCTCTCACAAAGAGAAAGTTAAATGGAAAAATACTTTGGCCTTCTAGCACAGATTTTGATGAATTAGGATGATTTTTTTGAAAATTATCCAACAAATTATGGTACTTTCTGCACAATTTGATTAGTTCCTCAAGGTTTCCTAGGTTACCCACCTATTCTACAGGCTGAATGTATTATCAATAAATGCAACACTGCCTTCCATCTTTGTTTATGTTGCCCTAAGCTTACAAAAATTAAGAAAAATGAAGTGTATAAAATAAAATGAGTAATTAACAGCTTGGTCACCTCACACCCTCTCACCCTATGTGAAAGATGACTTGATGGTTCACTATGATAGCTGAATTAAAAAGAACTATAAAGTAATAATTGGATGATCTGATCATTTATTAAAAAAAGATGTTTGAGACTTAAAGGTGAGGAGCTAAAAAGGTGATGTGAGCAGTAAAGATCATGTTTTATGAAAATAGATTTATAAATTCATTGTAACAGAAAAATTTTGTGTCAGTCCTCCTATTGGGACACCTCAAACTCACATTACTTCTAAATACTGAATGATAAAGGAAGGAAGGTGGAATATAAGTGATGTCTTGAAGGAAATGGAGGTAAAACTGAAAGATGATAATAAAAATGAGGAGATAAATGTGATCAACAAAGAATCCAATAGATTATGGCAAGAAATTCCTGATCCTAAATTATAGCTTTATTGCAAAATTGAATAAGAATGTTTTAAGAGTTAACAAAATATTGGATATGCATTACTCTAATTTGCTTTCATTCAAGCTTAGCAGAAGTCAAGTTTAAACTCCTAAATATATAATAATATAAATAAAGAGGCATGAGAAAGAACGCTCACATCAAATTTAAAATCACCCATAAAAAGACAAGAATAAAAACTGGAAAACAAACTGGAAATGTGAGAAGGTAATACAGGTATAGCAATTTCCTGAAACTTTAAGGTATTATTTTCCATGCTTTCTTGAAAGCTCTATCTCTGCTACTACCTAATGTTTGCTCAATGAATCATTGATTTTATTCTGTTGGGAAACATTGAAAATACTTCATACACCCGGCACATCTATGTCAGTCATTTTTTTCCCTTCTTGTTGACGACTCTTAGCTCTTGATGCAGCTAATTCCAACCAATGATCTTTGTTTTGGCGCACACGCTCTTCCAGAGGAGACAGCTTATCTGACAGCAATGCAAACACCTTACAAAGAAGGAAAACAAATTTTATCTTGAGATGAATATAAATGGTTCATTACTGAGGAAATAATCATAGGTAACATAATCATCTACTATTATAGCTAAAAATTTCCAAAGTTAAACAAGCAAGCCAAATATTACATAAGTTATGCATGTAAATTAATTCATAAGTAAAAATTTGAGAAGATCATAGTGATCTATGTAAACAAAATTAAGAGCCTATCATGATTATTGAACTAAAGATCTCTTAATTTAAAATTTGGATTGCCACTTTCTTTGAGACATGTTCCAGCAAAAATCATAGATTTATCAGAAATTTGTGTTTTAGTTCCCAGATGCCACTGAAAAAAATTAGGTATGAAGGGAAGAAAGGGTGAGACAAAGCTAGAAATAAGCAAGAAGTGAGCCAACTGGCTCAGGGCCACAGAAACTGATATGGCACCCATGGAATATTTAAAAGAGGCATGAATTCTAAAAACTGAGAAGGTCTCACACAACATTAAAAGATTTAAATGCTAAAATAAGAAGAAATTGGAGACTGTTAAGGGAAGTAAATATTATAAGACTGTTGCAACCATACTATGGTTCATTCACTAGATGTTTGCACTTTAGAGAGAGAAAGAATATCTTATCTCCTCGTAAAAGAATAGCTTCTTCATAGAGTGAAATACGACCAAATGAAGAAAGGCTCTCTCTTCGTCCGAAATGCTGACAAAAGTACGAGAAGGCACCCAATCGTAAGAAGCATACCATCTCGAGGCAAACGATCGCGGGCCGTGCCATGTTATGCGTAACCCCCAAATTAAATTTGTTTTTCTTATGTTATTTATAAACTTAGAGGTTTTGTATTTTCACAGACAATAAATTCACTATTTTCTCCGAAACTTTCCCGCTTAAAGTTTCTTCCAGAGAAACTAAGACGAAAGATAGCTGGCGACTACTTTCTTCGATACATTTTCTAAAAATTCTCGACCTCTCCAATAATTTCTATTGAATATTTGCCTCAAAAACGTTTGTCTGCCAAATTAATAATGCGAACGGAAAGAAAATTATTTGAAACAGAATTTGATGAAAAAAATGTCTTGTTTTCTAAATTACAGAAGTAAATGCTCCCGTTCAAACAAAACCGGAATAAAGTCAAGATTTTCTTTGAATTGTGGTATTTTTCTTTTTTCTGCGGTTGTGTTATTAATTAACCTAAAATCAATCACAATGTTATTTCCTGCATTACTTTCACACAAAACGATTTTAACTAAATTTATATTTTTATGCTAATGTTGCAACACAGCAAAGTTCTACTATGCTCTTGATGAGTGGAGGGGATAGATCGTCATGTCCTATTGGCTCCCTATACGAGGAGATAAGATATTCTTTCTCTCTCTAAAGTGCAAACATCTAGTGAATGAACCATAGTGATTCATAACAATAATCAACACCTGTATTGAGAATATATGAGTCAAAAGAGAAGAAAGCAACACCTGTATTGAAAATATATGAATCAAAAGGGAAGAAAGCAACAATTTTTCAGGCATACTCCATGATAGTGTTTCATCTAAAGTCAATTCTGAGGTTGGATCAATACACTTATTAAAATGAATGCAACTGTTACCATGTGATGAATACCAAATGTTCCCAAATTGCAAGCTGCTTTTTTAAGATATATAATTTATAATCACTCAAACAGTCCATAACATACATCCTCAGGCTGATAAATTTCCGAAAAGTGGATGCAAAGAAGTTAAAGATATGGGAATTACCATTAAATTACCCAAGCTTCCCTTCGGATAAGTGTACCTAAGTAAGATTACTACTAGAATTTGGCAATGATACATTTGACTACATCAATTACTATTGATTATATTAATATTTATTGATTTGTTTCAAAATGGTTATTTCAAATAGGGATTTCTGCAAGAAATAACAATTAAAACATTTATCAGTCAGAGTACAATTCAATACTTACTTCATAAACAGGAAGGCAAATGGAATCAATAAAACCAACTTGCATTAATGGCAGCTGATCCTCCTTTTCTCTGTTCATCATGTCCTAAGTAAGAATAATTGTTAACAGATGTTTTACAAACAACTTGCACTGAAGTACAAATATAGGCACATTACTTACAATGGGAGTTATGTTAAGCTCCTCCCTTTCTATGTCCCCCTGTTCAAAAAATTCACTTGACACTAACTCAGCAACCTGAAATTCATCCAAGAAAATGTCGAATCAAACATATTTCATATTTAATTTAATGACTTTATTGCAGCAGTGTATTTTTGCTAATCAATTTTTTTTCTTAGTAACAAAGTTTTCTAACATAGACAGCACTATACAGAAGGATACAAAATAGTATAACAATTGCAAGAAGAATTGAGCTACCCTTTTTCTCCAAAGAGCAGTTCCACTAAAGATTTTGAAAAACTCATCATTCCACTGAAGAATTATATATTCTCAAACCAACAAGAGAATGCCAAACTATAACCATAAAATCAGATATTTTACAGCACTAAGGAAGACACGGTAGAAAAAGAAAACCTGCCAAGAGTTTGAGTAGAGTTGCAAAGTTTGCACCAGAACTTACTTTTGCAATCAATATTAAGCTATAACTAAGCTATGTCTCATGTAAAACCAGTATTCAATCAATAAATGATGTTGCTTTGCATTTTCTGGAATTTTACCAAAATGAATTGTTAAAGCAACGATAATTACAGGTCATGAAGGCAAGTGGAGATTTAAAAAAATTTGGAATAAATTACTTTTATCGAACTTTTGAGTATTTTTAAATTCATTTCTTTACTTGAACCACAGATAGTCAGATTTGGTTATCTATTTGTTATATTTGGGGCAAAAATATGATATTAATTCTAAATACATTTCACTCAAAATAAAAACAAAAAAATTTGCATGCAATCAAATGATTTAAGTATTTACCCTCCTTTCCACTTCCCATGGTTTAGTAATGGCTGCCAAATCACAAACTGTCATTGTCATTGCCCTGAGAAGTTCCCTATGATCTTCCCATAACCAATTGTAACTGTCAGATCGCACCAAATTGAAGAAGGCACCTCGCTTCCTTAGAATAAATCATTTTTCATCAGATTGAGCAACATTTTTGGGCTTAAAATAAGTTCTAATATTAAATGATACTGTATTTATATTTGATTGTATTATACTAAATAAATATTTGCCTATAAAATCTATCACATAAAAATTCTTGAAAATTAGTAGACATTTTGTTGCAATACATCGGATTTTACATAATAAAAGGAGAATGTTTTACCAAAATGTACTGTTATAGAAAACAGGAAGAATATCAGTTCTTCTTCATCAATCATGTAATCAATCTTTTTTCTACCACTGATATAAATTTGACTCTTAATTACTATATATCTCATCACTAACTAATGAATAATTCCTGATTATTGAGAAATATTTAGAAATAACTTTTAAAAACTTTAGAAGTATTTAATTTATTTTAGTAGTATTTAGTACTTTTAGAAGTATTTTTACTCCTCACACTGCCATAGTTCATTGCCTCATCGTGGCGGAGAGGTGTAAATGGAAGTTGAAGTCGATGTATAACTCAGGTTCAACCATGCTAAGAAGGCTTCAACAATATCTCCGGCCAAATAGTGAGAGTGGCACTCATTCAATCACCAACTGGCAGTGAGACAGCCTGGTGAATCACTGGCATTTACCCTCAAGGCACAATTACAATTTATCATGATGAGTTTCTGTAATGGAAATTTATCCGGACGTGAAAGCACCACCCATTCGGATGTCCGGGAGGTGGTGGCATTACAGAGATCCATCAGGAAGAATAGAAATAACCCCCTACACTTCGCAACCTACAACTGCAGCAGCTTGAAGAGTGAAGATCGACTCCTGGAACTACTCAATGAAGCAGAGAAGATAAATGGGATGTCATTGGATTCAGAGAAGTAAGAAGAAAATCAGAAGAACTGGTTACACTCAAGGAAGAGCATATTTTCTATTATAGGGGAACAAAGGATGGAAGACTTGGAGGAGTTGGATTCATGATTAACAAGAAACGGAAAAATAATGTCGAGAAAATAGAAAGTGTATCTGAGAAAGCTCACCCTCAGGATAAATAAGCCTCACTCTGTTCAGATCATCCAGGTTTATGCACCAACAGCAGCAAGCATCACGGAGGAAATTGAAAATTTCTACCCTACTCTCGGCACGGAACATAATAAGGAAGTTCACTATTATAAAATCATCATCGGCGATTTTAACGCTCGTGTAGGTCAGCAGGAAGCAGATGATGCTGTCACAGGGAAACATAGACTAGGCAAGAGAAATGAACGAGGTAACCACCTGGTAGAGTTTGCAGAGTGCACCAATATGTACATAACAAACACATATATCAAGAAGAATCCTACAAGGAAGTGGACTTGGAGAGGTCCTAATGGAGTAAAAAACGAAATAGACTACATATTGGTTAACAAACTCTACCCAGTTACTAATTGTGAGGTACTAAACAACTTCAACACCGGCAGTGACCATAGGATAGTTAGATGCAGAATGAAGATTAACGTCAGAATGGAGCGAAAGAAGTTGGTCTCAAGCAGGAAACAGCAGGTAAATATTAGAAAATTAGAAGAAAATAGGAAAGAGTTCCAGCTGGAACTTAGAAATAGGTTTTCAGCACTTCAAGAAGTAGAACTGGAAGCCAAAGTCATGGAGGTCGTGAAAACAGCGGCAGAAGAAGTAGCAAGTACACCAAAAAGACTAAAAGATAAGAAGTTCAGCGACAGAACCAGGAAAATGATGAAACAGCAAAAGCAACTGAAGCACTCAGACTTGCCAAAAGAAAATATCAAATATGTCGAGCTATGCAAGTCTATCAGAGTGGCGATGAAGGAAGATGTAAGGAATTTTAACGAAAAAACTGTGCAAGAGGCTATAGAGAACAACAAGTACATGAAGAGGGTCAGACAACACCTAATGGGAAAGAAACAAATCTATGTCAACCAGAGAGAAGATGGCACAAGAACTTCCAATAGACAAGCAATACTGAGGACAGTAACAGAATACTTCACCAACTTATACAAGAAGACAAAATGTTGAAGAGGAAAACCAAGAAGAAACACAAAACTCAGAAAATCCCCCTCTATACTCCTAGAAGAAGTAACAGAGGCCATCAAGAAGATGAAGAATGGAAAGGCAGGAGGAGCAGATGGAGTTTTAGCAGAAAATCTGAAACTTGGTGTTACAGAAATATTTTCCTGTCCTAACGCAGTTATTCACTAATTGCCTTAGACAAGGGAGAATTCCCAAGGAATGGAACCATGCAAAGATTGTCCCTTTGCACAAGAAAGGAAGCAAGGAAGATTTGAAGAACTACCGCTCGATCAGCCTACTTCCTGTTATTTACAAAACGTTCATGAGAGTAATAGCTGCATGTCTGAAGACGTCCCTGGAATCTGCCCAGCCCAGAGAACAAGCTGAATTTTGCAAGGGATTCAGCTCTATGGACCACATCCACACGCTGCAAGAAATTATCAGTAGAATGAACGAATACGAGATGCCATTGGTACTCTGCTTCATGGACTATGCCCAGGCCTTTGACTCGGTAAGTACCTCCTCCACACTGGAGGCACTGGGGAAACAAGGGATGGATGCCAAGTACATCCAACTTTTACGCAGCATCTACAAGGACACCATGGCCACTGTAATGCTGCATGAAGAAACAGAGGAATTCCAGATTGAGAAGGGAGTGAGACAAGGCGACTGTCTTTCACCAATTCTTTTTACAGCCGTTCTGGAAGAAGTCTTTAAAACTTTAGACTGGGAGGAAAGAGGCCTACATATCAATGGAGAGCACACCAGTCATTTGCGTTTCGCAGATGATATAGTAATCTTCACAACCAACGATGAAGATCTAGCATCAAGACTTCAAGAACTAAACGCGGATGGGGCAGAAAATAGGACTCAGGATAAACTTATCGAAAACTAAGGTAGTGTATAATTCTTTTGCAGCACAAGTACCAATCCTACTACAAGAGGTACCCCTTGATGTTTGTTCAGAATACACTTACCTGGGACAACTGGTTACGACAGGAGAGAAAAACAGGATTAATGAAGTGAATCGAAGAATAAAACTAGGCTGGAGTGCCTTCGGAAGGAATGCTCATATTCTGAAGTCGAAAATGCCAATGGTCTTCAAGAGAAAGGTCTTCAACCAATGCATTCTACCAGTTTTGACACATGGAAGTGAAACATGGGTGTTAAACGCAGCAATAACCCAGCGACTTCAGACTACACAAAGANATGGGTTTGATCCTAGGAGGACCCAAATACAGTGCTTTTCTCATTTAAATATATTGATTGCATTTTCAAAAATTTGTTTAGCGTATATTCCATTACGATAAAACTTTAAAATTCATGATATCGATAGAAAGTATGCCACAAAGATTTTCGCCCTAGTGGCCACTGATTCAATGCCAGGATGCATCAAATTTCACCCCATAGGGCATCTTTCTCAATTTTTTTTGGGGAACTTGTTGAAGAGAGGATTGGCTCAAATTCAGCATGAGGATAGTATTTGTGGCTGTATTTCATTTTCTAGCCTTACGATTTTCAAATTGATCCATGTCATGAAGTCATAAAGGCAGTGGCAGAAGAAGTAGCAAGCACACCAAAAAAACAAAAGGATAAGAAGTTCAGCGACAGAACCAGGAAAATGATGAAGCAGCGAAAGCAACTGAAGCACTCAGACTTGCCAAAGGAAAATTATTGAATATATCGAGCTATGCAAGTCTATCAGAGTGGCGATGAAGGAAGATGTAAGGAATTTTAACGAAAGAATTGTACAAGAAGCTATAGAGAACGACAAGAGTATGAAGAGTGTCAGACGACCCTAGCAATGGGAAAGAAACAAATCTTGGCCATCCAGAAAGAAGATGGCACAACAACTTCCAATAGACAAGCAATACTGAGGACAGTAAACGNCTTGGTATCCAATTCAGAACTGCTGATGTCCATCGGTTGTCGATATATATATATACACACACACACACACGAGTAAAAGATGCTTGCATACTGCAAGTTTAATATATACGATATATTATGTAAGACATTTATACACCCCCTGCCATACGCCGCTGGCCATTTGTGGCATCTTATAGATGCTACATTGTTCTTACTACGTGATTTATCTTCGCTTTTGACTATTACTATAGTTTCAAGAATAATTCATTTCAAGAAGCTTATCAAATTAAAATTACGCAACGGCAACTTGCCTTTTGCCGCTATAGGAAAAAATTGACAATCTGCCTCAGTCAAATAAAATTTCCAATCCCAGTATCGCAATCGGTGAGAGGGATGGGGCGCGACATTACCGCCAAGGAGAGATAAAAAAACAAGTGTGCGGTCAAGATGTGTAATCTGCTTCAGATAAGCAATTAAATACCTTTAATTTCCCAGGTCCCTGGAATTAATCCCTTTGAATTATTTACATCGACCTAGCGTCGAACCTACGATCATTTTGCGAGCGGTCTTCTCAGTATGCGCTCCACGTGTGTGTGTGTGTGTGTAAATA
>KZ310539.1:79579-94765 GCA_000376725.2 Ladona fulva
TAATCATTGGTTGCTGAAATATATGAAAAATATTAAATAAAAAAAAGCTTTACTAGGTCAACTACACCATTTCACTTCTTACCTGGCTATTCAGAATCATTATACACTGATCAAAGTGATGATGTTCCATTGTAGAAGTAGAGTAAAGTTGTGCAAGTGGTGAAGAGGCCCTATAAATAAAAATGGTGCATCACATCTTGAAATAAACTTGTATTTAAAGTTAATTTTGTCTTCATTTGACTGAAAGTTTCAGAAAAGCTATTTTATAAAAAATTTTAAAACTTCAGCTTCCAATAATTAGTTTAACTTCTGTCCAACATGTCCCACTGAGTAAATAAATTAAGTACATTAGTATCATACAAATCAACAAAATAAGCTTCTGTTTAACAATGTTATGAATGTATCACATGATTTCACGACAGGGAAAGCTTGGAATGATAGGGAGTTACACCATAGAAAATTTCTTTTAAGTGGCACTCTGCACCCTTAAAAAGTTTTTCAGGTTTGAAAATCGCTAAATTCTCATTTTTTGGATAAGTGTCTAAACACAGCCCACTCATAATAAGAAACCAATGTGGTGGAGATGGCTTGCTAACCAAACATCATGTTCACGCCACAGTACTGTGCTTTTTCATTTGTTTTTGACTGTAACACATAATATTCTTCAAAATTCATAGTTAATCTTCTTCAGCTGTTGTATGAAATTCCCACCTCTCTGTCTAGTCATAACTTCTTTCACTTCCTCCCATACGTTATTCACTTACTGTTATTTGTTATTTGTTTTGATTATTTAGTATGTATGTCTTATTTATATTTGTTATTTATCCAATGTAATTTGTCAAGCATGGCTGTTGTTGGGTACCTTACAAATAAATAAATGTATGCCATTACATTGACTTGTGAGCAGGGTGTTGCTGAGGGATTTAATTGTTCTCACAGGTTTATAATAGGGGCATTTGAGGAGCAGGCAAGACATTAAACTGGGACAGCACATCACAAGGGGTAAACTCAAAATATATCCTTATTTCAGACTCAGTTATTTTAAGGAATATTCTTAAATCGAAAAATAGGAAACCGAAGGGACCTGATTATACCCCCAGTGAAACTATTAAACTGGGAAATAATGCAATAGTGCGTTATTTATGAACATTGTTTAGAGAAACTTTAAATAATGACTACATACCTGATGACTAGACTAGTGATTGTGATTCCAATGGATAAGGGAGGGTCTCAAATATCACTATAGGTCCATTAGTCCAATTTCACAAATCTATAAACTAATGGAAAAATGATAGCAAACTATCTTCTCGTATATTGGAAGGAAAACAAGTTGTGTAAGAGGCAACTTGGGTTCAAGCATTGGTTCAACTTGGGTCCACTCATGTGAGACACAGCTCCTTGGACTGGTTGATCATCAAGATAATGCCGAAACTATGGATACGAGGGATGAAATTGACATGGTTGTCATTTTGTTTGCAAAGGCCTTTGATAAAGTACCGCATGATATACTCATAGCAAAAGTACACGAGTTAAATGTTGACCATTAGGTAGCAGGCTAGATCGAAAATTTTTTTGAAGGGGAGAATACAAAGGGTTAGAATTGGCGACATTTACTCTAAAGAGATTGAAGTCACCTCAGATATTCCACAGGGTAGCATTCTTGGGCCATTGCTAACCCTAATATTCATAAACAATCTCCCTAAAAATATAAAGTCCTGAATTGAATCATTATACACTGAATAATGAAACCATTCTTAACATACTCGACTGCAAATATCTGGGTAATAAACTTTCTGAAAATCTGAAATGGGGGAGTCATATCAAAGATATTACCAAAAATGCATTTAGAAATCTCCACTTTGTAATGAGGAACCTAAAACGGAGTGGGAAGGGAGTCAGGGAAAGGGCATATAAGTCCTTGGTTAGGTCGATTGTTGAATATATGACGAATGTTTGGGAAATGGGCATGAAATGGGCCAAAGTAAGAAACTCGAATGCATGAAAAGGGAGGCAGCTAGGCACAGCCGGTAATTTGGTCTGCTACAATTTGGTCCCACGACGATTTGATCCGTGGCAATTTGGTTCACGACAATTTGGTGGACTAAACAAGGAAAGGGTTTTAGGTACTTCACACAATAAGGCGGCACCTAGGAAAATTCCCAGAAAATTCCACCAGAACATTTCCCCATCTTGTTTGGGAGACTTTGTAGGTATTGGGTGCGTGAGTTCGTCCGACTCAGCGGCATTGTTCACAGCCAGAAACAGGAATAGCTCAATGGATAGAGCAACTGACCAGAAATTGGGAGACCTGGGTTCATGTCCCAGTTCTGTCAGACTTTTTTCAGGTCTGCTTCTCCTTGGTGGACCAAATCGTAGCGGACCAACCAACCAACCAAGTTAACCAATTTATCACATGTAGTTACTAAATCATCATAGCACCCAGTCGCCGTGGACCGAATTGTCAAGGACCTAATCGTCATGGGACTAAATTTTCGTGAGACCAAATTGTAGTAGACCAAATCGTAGCAGACCAAATCACCACCAACCACACCACTGGGTGCCATGGCTAGTTACATAGTCTGAAAGCATAAGAAGGATGAGAGTGTTAGCAAAATGTTAGATCAGCTAGGATGGGAATCCTAAGCATCAAAGAGCAAGACCTTTAGGTTAATGGCTGTATTTAACGTGCGGAACTGTATAGATTACTGGGATGAACTATGAGAGAGGTTTCATAGTCCAATGATATTGGACATGGTGATCACAGATTAAAAATACGGGAATGGGAACAGAAAACCAATGTAGCAAGTATTCTTTTAACAATAGAGGTATAAGGGAATGGAATGTTTTACCTAGAGAATTTCTCATTCCAATGCCGAAAAATGCTAAACATTTCAAAAAGAAGCTAGAAAGGTTATAAAATTTTAACTGTTTGTATTTATTATAATGAATTAAAAATTCATGTATATAATCCTACATATTTTCTGTTAATGAAATATATACAATGAATGATTTTATATGCTTTATCACTATGTTGTATTTACTATGATTATGTAATTATTGTTAACTTCTGTACTGTCCACAGGAGTGTTTTGGAGGTTTTTTCCTCCTGTCTTTGGGCGAATGCCAGACAGATCTCATTATTATTTTTCTTACTTCCCCTTGACCGATGCTACCTGGTCCTCTGACCAAATTGCAATGTTTCACTATTAAATAAATAAATATTTGTGATTTGTTGCAACTCTTAGCAGTAATGCCCTTCTGGGATGCCTGACATGAATGCAACAATTAGATTATAATAATGATTGGGTTGAAATGGCCATCACCATTTCAATTACTACAATATGTTCTAAATCTATTGCTCAATATAGAAAGATTATGATTTCATTTGATTGATACCTTTCAGCTTCCTTCTTTGTGCTCATACATCTAGGGCCACACCATAGGGTGGGTCACCTTTATGAGAGTGTGTGCCAAAATCAGCCAAATCTCTGACAAAATTTTTTGAGAATGTACAATTTGATGTCTCGAAATGATTTGGAAATGACCATTGAAATCTTGTTAACCTGACAGAGTGAAAAGGAAAATGACAGATTTTATGAAGAAGTAAAATGTTTTTCCCTACAAATTGAAAATAAATTTGGTAAGGAATTGTTTTATATGCCAGAAACAAGTCATTAGCATTCCAATGGTTGCCACCCCTGCTTCAAAGTGGTAAAACAGAAATAACATTTTCAAACTTCATGAATTTGAACTAAATAAATTGAATGAATTACTTGAATAATGAATCAGCCCTAAAGTCACAGATTTCTCTCCCTTGCCATTTAAACCTTTTGAGAAGGAGATTTCAGTAGTTTTTAAGGACATATAACTTTCTAAGTAGTGCAGAGTGGCACTGAAAAAACTGCTAATATTCACTTATTATTGACTATCACCACAAGTTTGTATCAAGCTGAAATCACATTATATGCTCATGATGTAAGCAAATCTCAGATGATTAATAATTTAAGTTTGTAGTTAGAGTTATGTTAGATCTAGATTATTTCATTCTCTGTAAAAATAAATTAGCCAAATAAGAATAAATGACAAACTTTAGCAACAAGAATCTGCTAAATTCAGCAGGTCAAAAATATCAAACATTTGATTTCAACTGGTGCTAATAACAGAATATCTGCAAGTTAACTCATCAAGAATACAAAAGGTGTATTTTGAAATAATTTGACCTCTTTAGGTGAATTGATCATACAGAAAATGTTCAAACATTTAGTGTAATAAGTTGCACAGACTCATTTACTTACTTAATCTGAAAGGAATTGTTAGTGCCTCTATGATCCAAGTCGTGACACAGGCAGGCAATCATCAGTCCTAAGCACTCTATTTCTCCAAATATTTTCCACCACTGAGTTGCCTGTCAGCAAACAATACTAAAGTTAATCTGATATCTTGAGAACTGAATAATAATAAAAATCAATAACCCTAAGCTAACATACCGTAATGATTGAAAACATCATCTGAGCAACATTGAAAGCATGCCTCCAATTATGGTAAGTGACATTTCGATAATTTTTCTTCACACTTAATAACCACCTACATAAAACTTCATAGTCTATGTGAAATCTTTCTATAAAATCTAAATCAAGAAACATTCTCAAACAAGCCTGAAATACAAAATAATACATACATATTAAGTAGACTTCTGTCATAATAATTGTCCAATTATTAACTAAACATTTCTCTTTATATATAAGACAAACCTTAAGCGTATCATCATCAGTGAAATGGATATCATCAAATTTAAAGTCATGAAGCATCAAACTTTGTGCAGATGGGATCAGCATATTCTGAAATCAAGAAATTATGATTAAAAACCAAATTTACAAATTTCTGCCCAGAAGGTATTTATAAACATGAAGCCTCAAATTATACTTGTTTAGAACTTTATTTAATATTCAATGCCTAAAATTTGGCTTCAGATTTTTGTAATAACTAGGCCTAAAAATCTTCAGCAATACAGTACAATACAGGTACAAACAGTTCAATTTAAGTCTAATCAAATGTTCACCACATTCATAAAGTAGTACAAAACACAAGGTATCTCCTACAAACCTTAACTCTTCTTGCATCTTGCAATGATGCAGATGCATGATAACTCAAAACTTCTAGTGTCACACTTTGTTTTGCCATTGCTATCACTGCCTTTTCATACCTGTAAGAATTAGACAATTACAATAGTAACATATCAAGATTGGAAATCATAGGAAAACACTCCATACTTACATGTGGGTATTATGAATTCCCATACCACAGAATATTGCAAAAGCCTCAACAAAATTTTCATCATTTTTGGTAAAGACCAAATTGTCAAATTTATTTATTAGCTGAAATAAACAGAATATGCTAGAGCAGCACAGAAAATAGTTGATATAATAAAATGTTATGGACTAATTAGGAATACTTTACATGAGTTATTTTCTTCTCACCTGTATAACACCTATAATCTGGCCAGATGAATTTTTTATGGGCATACATAGTATGCTTTTGTGCCGAAAGCCAGTCCCTTCATCAACTAATTTATCAAATCTACCATCCAGGTAAGCATCAGGTATATTGACTGTCTGAGAAATAAGTATAATAATGTAATATTTAATTATATTTCAAATGGGTAAAGGAATGTTTCTAAGGAATATTTATTTCACACATCAGTGACGTGTAAATCAATACTGTAAATGCCCACATATAAAACTTGCCAACACATAAGATGTAACATGGTTTTNGAAGCTGGAGTTGGAGCACTAACACACTAAGAATTCCACCACCATGGCTGGTACAAAATAATGTGCCAAAATTTGGCAACCATGAATGAAGAGAAAAATTAATTTAAATTTAGTATGCTGTTTCTATAAAAGGAGAAACTTGGATAAAATTACAGTCAGTAATATTTTGAAACATTTAATGTTACTACATACATTAAATAGGGCTGCATTGACCTTCACTTAGTGCTATTCCAAAAACAAAAAGTTGTAACAGTTGATCAAAGTAGTGACATGTACCCTCTCCCCATGTTTCCTTCTCCCTTTGCATGTTTTCCTTTAAGTGATTAAATCTGATAGAAATTTTTTATAAAAAATCACAGTGAAACTGCTGTCAACCCAAATGGAATGCTAATAATATGCTGAGATAGGCAGGGGATTCACATTATATTCAAAAAGAGCTAAGCTACAGAATTACACAAATTTCTAATTGTTTAGGAAGACATATGTTAAGCTATAAACAAGAATTGAGCTATACTAAAAATTGTAAGGAGTAAGATTGAAAACAAAAGCATGAATGAGATGGCATAAATGGGGCTTGAATCTACATTCACCACTTGCCACAAAGATGCTCCCATCAAATCAGGACTTCACACTCTGTTCCATTTCCCTAATTTCAGAAAATGTATCTAAGGTAAAAGTAAATCACTATGTCTTGAGAAATAATCTACAAGTAGCTAAGAAATTTTCAAGGAAAACGTCTGAAAGTTTTGTGGGAAATTTTTAACAGAATACTGTTTATCAGCACAATTCCATTAAGACAGACATTTTCAGGTAAGTAGGGAATCAACTGGGAAGTAGGGATGTAGGGATGAAACAAAGTCACATTTCAGAAAATGAGATCCAACGTAAGTTAAAAGCAGCAAAAATGTTGCAACATTTATCGTACATACCTCACCTCTGGTGGCAACATGACCTGTTATTCCAATATTTATAGGGAATCTGTTTTCAAATGGGCTGAAAACATAAAAAATCGCAAATAAATATAAATAAACAATCATTATAAGTACTGGTCTTATTAAGAAAAAAATTAATCAGATTCATACAACATACTGGTTTTACCAGAAATTGAATTCTTCATATTATATAAATATCTAAGAATACTGTAATGAAATGACTAATGACATGCATATTGCACAGAAAAAAGAACATCATTGAAAGAAAATGATGAAAATTGATTAAGATAAGGAAATGTTAAAACTAATTTAAATTTCAAAATGGGTGCAACATCGACTTGCACTCATTAAATGGCATAGATAAATATGGCATTAAATACCCACATCATCAACTAAAAGAAATAATCAAACAAAACTTAAGCGACTATTGTGATAAATATAAGGTAAATGAGTAGCAGTTATTGAAAATAGCCATGAATGATTCTAATTGCTAAAAGAAAAGTTTTTCCAAAAAATAAATTTTTAAACTACTAAAATACTTTTTTTCAGAGCCGGATTTATAATACGGCACAACATGAGCTAGCTGAGGGCCTCATCTTCATGGTGGCCTCTATAAGACTGTGTTAGTAAATTCTCAATAGAAATTTGTTTACATTTACATTTAAACCCCACAAGCCACCAATGATATGTGGCAGGGGGTGCAGAAACACCAATAATCACATCCTAACTGCTATCAGCTTCTCTAATACTACTAGGGAAAAATGACCAGAGGTAACTAACTATCTATCCTGGCTATCACTTCCCTGAATCGCTTACGTCAGAAATCAAATCTTCTATTCCTAAGCGAAGTCCACCTCAGGGATTCTATCAGAACCGAAACACTTTAATGATTTTTCTAGGTGAAACAGAAGTAGCAATACCAGCTATCTCGTCGATGAGATCTGTAGTGATAAACTTTTTGAAAAGCTTACGTCAGTAATCAAGTCTTCTATCCTTAAGAGAAGTCCACCCAAGTTCTATCATAGCCGAAACACTACTTTAGAATCTAAAGTCTCCCTTGACAAACCTAGCCACTCTACGTTGAACCATCTCAAGATCGGAGACTAATCCTACTTGGTGAGGATCCCAAATTGCACAGCAATACAATAATTTTGATTATATCCTTGCCTTTGGCCTTGCCATTCTTATAAGCTGAGAAGGTCTGTCTTAGGGTATTCATGGTTGGGGATAGGTAAGGGATTTGGATGCAATATCAATAATATTGGAAAGAGTTTGAATTTCAAAAAGTAATAATTCTTTTAAGGTTATGATAATTTTACTGGGTAAATCATTTTACAAAGAAATTCATGACTTACTGGGAGGGAAGGTATGAACAGAAAAGTAGATATAACATGCACTAGAGGAAAAATATTATGATCAAGCTGAAGATCTTATTGATATATTGATATGATCCTTTAAAAGTTCTGCTGTCAACAGTTACTGTGATACAGGAGCATTTAAAGGAAATAAAATATGAAAGAAACTCAACGCTGAGATGAATGCAATAGAAATTTAAACTTAGGTCAGTAAACGAAAAATTGTTATTTAGAAGAGCTGATAGTAGAAAAAAGTAGTTATTGCTTACCTTATTTGAGAATCTAACTCCTCTGTATTAAGGTCACTAGCTTCTAGATCAAATACTCTGGAAAAACTACCTTTTGAAGCTCGATGGACTAAAAGTACCTAAAATATTCAAACCAAAACTAAATGGAAATGAGGAAAGCTCAAAGAATAAATTTATGATTTAAGGGAGAAGAAGAAAACTACAACTAGGATGACACAGTTACCTGAAGACGCTGGCACTGTATTAATGATTGGGTGTGGGTAAGTATCCTGTAAACCATGTGTTCTATTGTGCTTTGTTCTTCAAATATTATCCTAGCCAAATCTAGCAGGACCTAAATTGACATTGAAAATTCATGATATTTCAGAACACACAACAGAGCTACTTCAAAAGAAGAGTCATGGATATCAACTTGCCTGGTTTCTTTTAACTTCTAGTTGACTTTTTTCATACAACTGGGCATTTCGAAGCCCAATTCCACAAAACTGCAGGTAGCTGGAGAAAATTTTTTCATCGTTGGGTGTAAATATTGTTTCACCATGTTTGTTAATTACCTTTTAAAAAAATTTTAAAAATCATTTCAATTCATAACACCATGAAAATGATTTAATGATCATTTTAAAGTATGTATTTATTAATTACCCAATGCCCCCACAAACATCCATTTACTGGACTATTATAGTGGTAGGCTTCATACAATAATGAAGGACGAAAACACACAACCATTCCCTAACTGGAAAAATCCAACTAGCCAGGATTTGAACTTGAGAAGCTGGAGTTGGAGCACTAACACACTAAGAATTCCACCACCATGGCTGGTACAAAATAATGTGCCAAAATTTGGCAACCATGAATGAAGAGAAAAATTAATTTAAATTTAGTATGCTGTTTCTATAAAAGGAGAAACTTGGATAAAATTACAGTCAGTAATATTTTGAAACATTTAATGTTACTACATACATTAAATAGGGCTGCATTGACCTTCACTTAGTGCTATTCCAAAAACAAAAAGTTGTAACAGTTGATCAAAGTAGTGACATGTACCCTCTCCCCATGTTTCCTTCTCCCTTTGCATGTTTTCCTTTTCTCCTTAATCTTCCACCTATACTCTTCCCTATACCACATCCATACTCATTTTCCATTTCACCTTTCCTATTGAATTACCCAATTTCTTCCATCTGTCTACTCATCAATATTAATTACCCTTTCCTGGGACCCTGATCCTCTCTTCCTCCCCCTTCTTCCTTTTATAACAAATATTTATTTTTTTTAACCTGATGAGGCCAGGCTCCAGAACGTAGGTATTTTTCCAATAATCTTTTATATACATTTTATATTAAAGCATTCCTTACAACTTTGTGATTTTTGCAAATTATACATGGTGGTACCTTGGTTAACAATGTTAATCTGTTCCAAGATTGTAGTCACTGACCAAAACTGTTGTTATCCAATGCACAATTTTCCAAAACCATACTATACGTCTAATGTGCAAATAAAACACATTTAAATGCCATTAAAATATGGTATATTCAATTTCACCTATTATATTTGAGACAAAAAATTATCATTAATAAAATAGTCATAAAAGAAGTTTTAAACTGTCAATCTTCACGAGAAGGCGTCGTAAACCAAAGACTGCGTCGTTACCCGAGACATATTTTGATCATAACCACTCGTCGTTAACCAAATACGTCGTTAACTAAGGCCATCGTTAACCAAGGTATTACCGTATTCATAAAATGTGCATTCTTACTTAGCATTTGAGGAGATCGCTCCCTCTTGAAGGTATCGCAAAGTAATAAATTTGCTCAAAAGAACTGACTCTTCAGAAAAACTAATAGCAAAATAACATTACATATTATGGATTTTACACAGTATGACATTTCTGCAATAAATATGAGAGCAGGGACGGATTTTTCACTAGGCGCACTAGGTTTTAGCTGAGGGCNAGACCTTCTGAGTGTAATTTAAATTTTTAAAGTCCACAAGCCCATACATTGTGGAGCATAAAACTTCCTCCAAAACAGATAATTTAAGCAATCAAAATACATAAGCATTAAAAGGCTTTTGATTTGCCTTATTTCTGTGGTGGTAATGACACTATGGAATTTGTTGTAATTCTGTATCAATCCAAACATCTACCACGTAGTTAAGAGTTAAGTTGTGACAAAACTTACACATAATAGTTATTTGATATCATTAAAGCCAGGGGACCACATATAAACTATAAGCCACTGAGGTCTACTGATAATACAATTCTTTAAACTATGTTATACCCACTAATACAGTAGAGGATTACTTATCCAGAATTCTTAATAACGGAAGCATCCAAACAATGGAACCATTTTTGAAGAAGAAAGAATTATTCAAACTCGTGGCAGCGGAACAACCAAACACCGAAGTAAATGTAACTTGATCAAGCTCAACTTTGTGGAAGGGTGGCATACTAAATTAAATATAAACATTTTGTATCTTCCACAGATATATATTTTCTTAAAAGAGGTGACTAGTTTCATCTAATAACAGAGACTTACCTCAAGATGTCTGTTATTAGACGAAACTAGTCGCCTCTTGAGAAAAATTATACCTGTGTAAGATACAAAATGTTTATATTTCATTTAGAATTGAATACCAAATTTAGTTTTTAGCAGTGAATGCCCCAACCACCTCATCATGACCGCGTGATTCACTCTGCCTGGGATGTAGATCAGCGTGAGGAGATGCTTTACTGTTTAACTTTACTGACAAATTTGTGGGAGAGCGGCACAGCAGAATTAAGCAAACGACCCTAAAAGATATTTTCCAAAAAACCACGGCATTTTCTTTGGGTCCTATAGATATATGGTGCCAAAAAAGTTTTCTGCACCATCACCAGATGCCAGGGACTAATCGGTAAATAAAATTCGTATGAATATCACGATTTTTGTAATTTTTCCATATGATTGCCAAATGTAACATTAATTTAAATCTGTGACTAATTACTGATAAAAAATTTTTTTGTCAGATCACATAATAACGTACTATTCTTTCTGTTATTAAGAAGAGAACTCAGCTTGAATCACCAGATTCACTGCAAGTTTTTTTTTTATGATTAGGATATAATATTTAATAATATTAAAAAAACCTTTGTTTTTTCCTGAATAAAGTTTTTATTCGAGATTGTTAGTTAATCTCTCGACTTACGTTTTTCCACTCTATTTCTGTTGTCTATATAAAGCACGGATATTTTTTACCGGTCGTAGTACACCTGTGAGAATGTTATCTAAAAACAGGAAATATCTTTATTCCGGAATAGGCCCGGTCCCGAACAATCCAGATTAGCGATCCTCTACAGCATTTAGAATACACAAGGTATTGAGTTTAGAAGATTGTTAATAGCATAATCCTCATAAATTTCAAAGAATAACCATTAAAAGATTCAAAATTGAAGGTATTTAAATACAACGAATTATCTGGATTTCAATGCTTACATTATCAGCAAACATCAATAAAGTCAAATATAAAAACAAATTTACCTGAGCTACCCCTATAACATTCCCACTGAGATCCTTAATAGGCATACACAATAAAGTTCTAGTTTTGTATCCAGTCATGGCATCAATATCATGGTTAAAGCGGCCATCCTGAAATATTTAAATATCCAAGTTAGTGTAATAATTACATTGACATTTATGTTAACTCTCTCCCATGAAAAATTGAAGCATTTTAATTATTTAAATTATTTAAATTTCTGGGATTTCTAAACCCATAGAAAACAGCTGAATAGGAGGCAGAGAAAGGACTCTTTCCCAGGCACATACAAAGTCTTCTTTCCATCAAAACTATTTTACAGGCATGAAAGAGAACAATCATAAGCAGCTACTTATCTCAAACCAAATCTGTGGGAGCATAAGATGTGTGGAATTTTTCTGAAAATACAATTTCCAAACATTAGGGTTAGAATTTATTGCACACTGTAGATTCTTCTTGCATTTCCCTTTGCACTTTAATTAAAATGGTGGTCATTGATAACTGAGTATACATCCAGCAAGTATCTTGTGACCAAGAAGGAACCAGTCTGTCATGTTTCATCTTTTCATTCATAGGTTGCATCTTTATTTATATGCAAGGCCAATGTAGAATCTTATGAAGAAATTAATCTCCTTTAACGTCAATTACTAATAAGGGTATGCTCAAAACCTTACAAAAAGCGATTTCAGGCAATTCTATCAAGTAGTTTTTTTAATGTGGCAATACTTTTAGGAAGAATAAAGAGTAAACTATATAATACTCCAAAGTAAAGAAATTTTTCACGGCATTACTTAACGCATACCACTTCCTTCTCAACCACAAAAAAATTTCATCAAAGCCCCAGACATATGTGAGAGTCAGTCAAGTAGATACTGGCTCTTATGTGGAAAGTTTAAACAGTCGTATCTCCAAACCTGATGGAAAGTAAACTTTATAAAAGTATCGTACCACTTAATTTTAATTCTGTATCACTCTAAATAATATTCATAGCATTCATAGTCTCATAGCAAAATTGCAGGCAAGCAAAGTATCACTCCTTATTAGAAAAACTTGGCACATATCTGGAGATACTAACTTTGGCAGAAGTGCCTTAGTAATGACTTAGTTCCTTAGATAAGATTTACCCTACTTAATTTTTTTAATTTCTTGGGCAATATAATTCCAATTCTCAAATTGTTTCCTGTATATTGGTACACATGTCCCTAACATACATTTTATAGTGCAGCCACTTTGAAAGCTTAGTTAATTGCTGGCAGTAAAAAGGTTACAGATTATTAACTGTCATCAACATTTTTGACTTGTGACAAAATTAGAACAAAGAATTTGCACTAAATTCTGTATTAGAAATGGAATAAAGTATGTACTACACCACATTGGAAATGTTAAATGTCACTTTTCGTGAATGCTCAATGAATAAAATGAGCGTTTACAAGTGGTAAAAATGTTTTCAAGAGGGTTGTAAAGAGACTGAAGATGACAAAATGGATGACCTCCAAATCACTAGCAGAGAGGTTGCTGGTGCTGGTGAGGTTGGCATACCATTTGGCTAACGCCAAGCAATTATTAAGGATATTTTGGGTATAAAATGGGTGGCAGCAAAATTTGTACCAAAATAGTTGAATTTTGACCAAAAGCAGCACTGAATGAACATTGCTCAAGAGTTGCTGAATGAAGTCAATGGTAGTCCAGAACTTACTAAACGGGTCATAACTGGTGACAAAATATGGATGAATGGGTATGACATTGAAACTAACACCTAGTCGTCGCAATGGTAACTTCCTGAAGAACAAACAGAATTAGCATGTCAAGTTTGATCAAATGTGAAGGTTCTGCTCATGGTTTTCTTTGATTTCAATTGTGTAGTGCATCATGAGTTCTTGCCAGCAGGTTGTACAGTCAATATGGATTATTATCTGGAAGTTCTATGCCGTTTTCGCGAAGCAATCCGAAGAAAATGATTGGACTTGTGGTGAAACAATTTGTGGCAATTGCACCACAATAACGCACCAGCTCACGCATCACTGCTTGTTTGTGAATTTTTGGCAAAAACCAGCACCATTATGATGCCTCATCCACCGTATTCACCGCACATGGCCCCCTTGATTTCTTCCTTTTCCCAAAACTGAGATATTTTATTCTGAATAAATATTCCCATCATCAATCACAATTAAACATGTATAACCTTTTTGACTGTCAACTATAGACTTAGCTTTCAAAATGGCTGCTCTTAACTATGTATGTTAGGGGCATGTGTACCGATACAGAGAAAAATTTGACAATTGGAATTGTCCCAGCCTGGTAAATTAAAAAATTCCACTCTTGTATCACACCTTATATGTTGTCTTGATTTTGCTAAATTTGTCTGACTTTCAATGTAAAATTTTGCTTATTTTTTTTCTTTTTTGTCTTTTGAGTGCATACTTTACTAATCCATCCACTCATAGCAAGGATTTATGTTAAAATAATTGCCTTTCTGTTTGAGTAAATTGGTTAATATGAACAGCTAAGTATGTAGATTATTCAAGATTGTGAGGCCTTGTGCAGTGGCACTACATCAGGCTGACCCTTTCTTTATGCTTATTGCCATGTATAGTGGAATTGCACCAGTCTGTCTGACTTAAACAATATTCACAATTTTCTCAATTTTATATATAAACATCGCTTTTACCCCTAGCTAAATTTTATCTTCCTAAGGTCCAAGTATGTAGAAAAAGTACTGATGCTTACTATTTCGGTAAAATTTTAGTAATTGTTTGTATGTTTTTTATGTCCAACCACTCACTTTCTGTTAGAAAGGAAAAAAAAACAATAAAACTTGGTGGAAAAATCACTGCCAGCGGTATCCTACACTAGCAGAGATACCCAAGAAATATATATTTATAGAAACACACTAGTCCCACCTCCACTGTTTTTAGTGTACTTATTTGTACTTTGTGCAATTCTAGTATTAACATTTCCAGGACATTTGAGAGGTAAACAATTAGGTGGATGCAGGAAGAAATGGAAAGGATTCCATTTTGGATAGCAGAGAGATTATCCTAGAATGGTGACAAACTGGATAAGGGAGCTATTCAGTTAGGGTTGAAGCAATGAAATACAGAAGAATGGAAACTGTATATGATATGAAATTATGAAGATGAAGGAAATAACTGGAAATAAAATGAATATAATAGGGGCTGCTGTATAAGAATGTATGGGAAATCTTTAATGTGATTCAATTTGGTCAGGGGAAGGCCAACTTATTTGGCTGGCAAAACTCATAAGCTGATTTCTTTGGGAATTTCACTCTGTTTGTCTTTAGAGAATCCTTGTTCTTTTTATACATTGCAAGAAATTGCTAGTAAAATGGGGCATTTCCTTGATTTGGTTA
>APVN02036665.1:0-11074 GCA_000376725.2 Ladona fulva
ATTAAAGTTGGTTCTGCGCAGGAGTCCATTAAGAGAAAACGTGGGAAAGGGATGATGTGCTATGGAGATGTGACCCGAAGTGAAAGCGGGTTCGAATCCCGCGGCGAATCTTGTTTCTCTTAGCCTGAATTGGTTTCTCTCTCTCTCTCTTTTATGAAAGTAAAATAACCTGCCGGCCAACATTCATCTTCGAAGAACCCGCGGATGACTTTTCAGACCTGTTTTGAATAATTATGAATTGGCTGCTACCGTTAGCATCTTCCCGCTGACTCAGGACGGTCTATTGTCAATGAGGAATACGCGATGCTGCAGGCGGAATTGTTTGTTTGTTAGGAATTATAATGATACTTTAGAGACTTTAACGAACGGATTCATCTGCATGGATCGTGATTATTTAATTGTATGAGCACGTAGAATTTTAGGCTCTCATCAAAATGCTTAAATACTTTATAATATTGTAGTATATGAGCATAATTTATGAGCAGGATAAGCAACATGAATCATTTGTGATATGTAAAGGAATGGCAAAGTACGTCATCCCTCATCTTGACTAGGATGGCTCGTTCCCTCAGCAAGCTTATGTTAGCTAATGGTGTAGGAGGTGAGGAAGTAGCCAGCCATCGGGATGATGACTTTACCGTCCACTATTTTTTAATTATGTTATTTAGACACGAGTTTGATGCTGTGATAACTAGTAATTACGAATGTAGGATAGACTAAAGGAAATTTTGATACTACATCGACGTAGTATTTTCCATTTCATTTTAGGTACCGGATATCAAAAAATGCATCTATCATTAACGCTAAGGTCATTTTGTTCTTCTTCTGAGGACTTCATCCACTTAGAGCATTTGGAAGTAAACTACCTCACTCCTCATCTCAAAATCTGATATAATTTTACGCACTCATATCATTCTATTCCATTCTGGCAAGGGTTGAATGTAAGATTGGACTTTCTAGTCCCAATTTAGCCGAAAAAAGACGTTTTTATTGTATTGTATTTTGCCTAGTAAGCCCCATTACCTCACCAAAGCTTCTGGTAGCTACTGGTGATGGGCTAGTACAATTAACCAGCCGATGAACAGAAATTTAGAGAATTTGCCTCATTGCTACAACGGTTATAATCACTTCGTCAAGCTGATGGATAGTTTAGGAAGAAAACTGACTCTCTAGTTCCAATTTTGCCCAAAAATGACGTTTTTGTTGTACTGTATCTTGTCTAGTGAGCCTGATTGCCTCATAAAAGCTTTTGGAAGCTTCTGGTGAAGGGTTACCAGCCGGTGAACAAAACTTAACAGATTTGTTCCTCATTGCTGCAACCTCATCAAGCTAATGGTTAGTTGAGATAAATGATGCGTTATGATTTTCAAAAGATCGCTTTTTCTAGTACTTTCTTCCATAAGAGGATATTTCCTCCTATTCCGTGGTTCATTTTAATCTTCTTATCTCACCTTCCCTTCTCCAACCAAACTCATTTCTCCCGCTGGCCTCCCATTCCATCTTCTATCACAATCACCTCCCAATCCCCCCTCCGCCCCCGTCCACTCTCCCTTCCTCCCTCTGGTTGAGGAGGATAAAAGGAGTTGGATGTTTGGACTCCTCTCAATTCTCAAATCGTCTCCACGAGGGAAGATAACTCACCATCCCAACGCTTTCACACCGCCATAGCCTTTGAGAGGTACGTTAACCCATCGTCAGTACTTAGCCCCGTTGAGTTTGCCTCCCGTGCGACGCCGATTTCCCTCGCACTCGCGGAGTGGTTATGTCGTGATCTTCGTAAGAGTTTTCGTGCCTTTTCCCGTAAGAAATTGTTCCCGTGACAGTTGTGCAACGTGAGGAAAATTGGTGTTAAGTGGTCGTTCACGGAGACTTTTTTTGATGAAGAAATACGAAATGGAAAGAGCTGTAAATTTGCTCCTCGTAGAATTCAAGCGTTGTTACCCTAGATTCTGGAATACTAGTAAATTGGTTCATGAAAACTCCAGAATTTAATTGATTTTTCGTTGGATAAAGGCGTTATTTCCGCAGATACACCCTAAAATGTCTCGGGTTCGATTTCTTTTCATAAAAGACTTACAATTGAAGTGATATTGATGTCGGAGAATTTATTTATGAACATCAGATCGTCGCGTGGTTGAAAATGTGCAAATTTAACCTTTACGTGCATTGAAATTTAGCATTTTCCTTTGTGTTCTGTGGTGTATGTTGTATGGCAGGGGGTGTGAGGAAGCTGAACNGAGTGAGCGCCTTCCTAACGCGAATGAGATGTACACAGATATTGAAGGGTTAATGTTGATATCCCTTTTGACCCTCATGATGGTAACCTCTTTCCATAAGGAATCACAAGACATGGCTTGCAAATTGGTGTTTGCTTGGGCCCTGGTGCTGATCTCCGTGGCGTCGGCATTCCCAGAGCCGCCCCGACCGGGAAACAAGGAGGGTCAGTTCTTCACCGACGAGGCCATTCGACAGGCGCAGAACTCGTTCCTCATTCCTCAGGGAGCAACCATCCAGAAGGTCCAGGAGGGAGTGGAGATCGCCGCCGTTGAATCAATCCCAGGAAACCAGCGCATCAACCTCTTCGAGGTTCTCGGGGCTGCGAACGTCCCTCCAGAGGTCGTCAACAATCTGCAGGCCCAGGTGGACAAAGTCGGGAGGCAGTGAAACGTCCAAAATCGCACGCATTTAAAACGACGCACCGTCCGGTCAAATGGGGGAGTGTGAAATGGGGTCGGGGGTGTGACGTTCGCCTCCATGTCCCCATAACGCGCCTCCCTGGTCACGAGCTCTTAAAGTGAAACCTGGAAGAGAAAAAGGAACTGTCGAGATTGTCTTTTGGTGCTTTTCCTCTTGGCCTCCATGTTGGGAAAATTTTTACTTCCAAGAACCTGGGACGCAATGCGCGCATCGCGCATTTTCCGAACTGTCGTCACCATTGACGACGCGATTTTGTTTATCGAGTGTTTTTCGTAATTCAAAATGCAAACACCATGTTCATCTTTATCATTTGCAGAAAGAAATGATATTTTTTCTATAATGTTTCACAGTTTTTTGCATGACTCTATGGTCTACTGAAATTTTCTTCACCTGTTGAAATTTCCTAATATACTTTTTATATAAAACGTCAAAAATTTATCAAAAAACACCAATTTAAATGTTTGATTCGGGTTGCGCATGTGGACTGCTCCATATCACACACCTGGCAGCGCTTGTAAAGTATTATTTTTTGTTACAGATGGCGATTCTTGCAATAAATATATATCTTATTTTTTTCTAACCCTTAAGACTTGGTCATTATCCCAGAATGCTGCTGTTTCATTCAGCTGCAGCGAGCAACGTCCTGTACACTTCATCCCGCAGTAGACAGAGATTTCTCGCTCCTTATTCAACGGCTTTGCATTGATTTATGAGGGAGAGCGAGCAGTGACCTAGCAGCAGTTGACCTCTGAATGAGGAGTTATGCCATTCGTTTCAATGAAGTGGCTCAAGCGAATGCAAATTCATCGAAGATCATAAAGGAAGGGAGGATCGAGCGGATGACTGAATTGGAGAAGGTTTAAGGAGACAAATAAGAGTGGAATGTGCTTGCGACACTTTGTATTTATAGCTCTAGGTTTGTCGTTACAATACGGATAAATAACATGGCATCTTTGTTACTTGGCGAGAAATTTCGTGATCTGTAGAGTGATAGAACTGTCAAGGATTTAGACGAATTTCTCTATTGAAAGCGGGATTTCACCGAGGACCGTTAAAAAGGGACAATTGTATTCGCACAGCACTTACACACATTTACAGCGCAATCGTACGGGGAGGATGAAGCTGTTGTTAAGAGGTGTACCAGACACATTGATTTACCAATGCGAGAGCAGTTTCGAGCTACGTCTAAAATGCATTTAATTACCGTAAATTATGCAAACAATTTGCAATAATGTGAATACAACAACTTCACGCTCAGTCTAGTTCGCAGCTGCAACAATATGAAAGCCACCGATGCATTGTTGATGCCAATTAATGAAATTGATCTTGGTCACTCCTCATAAAATATTAATGAAGATGTTACTCATAGGGTCACTGCTTTTACTAGGACCTTTACTGCATTCGTGCCCAGTTAGGAAAGCAAGGGCAAGCTACCTCACTCCTCACCTTGCTAAGTAAGCCTCATTTCCTCCACAAGTATATTGGTGGTTAATTGGACGAGGATTGAGGGCCCTACCAGCATTTGGAAATCATCCTTCACAGACAGACCGTGAATTGGAACAAGTGTTACCGTTAATAATAATGTAACATAATATAACATTATATANCAGAATATTAATAACAATTGATAAGAGCAGTAAAAAAATTACACCTTGTAAATTTTATCGAAGTATAATCGCTGTCGTCAATCCAAAATTTATGATACAGCTCATTAAAAAAAATGTGAAGTACTCCAGTAAAGTAAACTTCTAATCTACCGAACGAAATACTGAATTAGAAAACTTGAGCTAATTTTATGCTAGTTTGAGCATAATTTTGTGGATTTTCAAATTAAAGATCGAGTACTATGAGATACCTGACCTTTTACACCACTGGAATCTCAATCGAAAAGACCGCGTCTCCTACAATGTTTCTTTTCCTGTTCGAAAACACAACAATGTATACGCCAAGTCCATCTAGCGGCAATGCTGCGAAGCACCAAATTCCGTTTAGGTGTCAAGGCACTATGCGCTCACCTCCGTGTAATAAAAAGGGGAAATGAGTTTCCAATCGGTAAAATTGGTGATGATGTGATAGTACGTGAGGGAAAGTGACAGTAAAATGAAAGTGAAAAGCGAGATTGCTAGAGACGTGAACATAATGCAGATGGAGGCTTTAATTAGAGAACTAGGAACGGTGAAATGCAATGAATGGAAATTATGCTAGGAGTAGAAAGGGCTGCGACGGCGAAGGTATTGCGCGTATTGTATGATATTAGGACAGGGGACACTAGGAAGCGTTCAGAATGGCTTATTAGGATTCAAGGTGCATTGGGAAGATGCTTCTGAATATAAAGTACGCCTTTGAGACATAAGGAAGTGATTCTGAATGCACATCTAGGTAACTGAATTTCTGCTGACAGCTATATTTACATCGTAACCCCGCTAGTCACCTATCGATGTACGGCATGGGGTGTAAATACCAATCGTTGTTCATTTGTCGGTCATCGCGTGTATGATGAAGAAATAAGGTGCTAAGGATTGAGGAATGGTAAATTTTTAGTAGTGCAGAAGTACAGAAGAGCCGTTCGGCTATACAAGGAGTAACACGTGTGTAAAATAGCGACGTCTGGGACTCGAACCCAGGTCTCCTACTTTCTGGGCAGGGGTTCTAACTGAACTAAAATGCTGCGTCTTTTCCACACTGTTACGATTTAGATTTGTACCCCGCAAACCGCCAGTGGCGTATGGTAGGGGGTGTATTTACACCTTACCTAATCTAACCTATAAGCGTATCAGATGCTATGCGGAAAGAACCACCAGAAGTAACTATCTGTTTTAGCGATTATTTCCTTGTAACGGCAGGGAATGATTTTGTGAGCAAAGCGGGTAGCCTCCACTTAGTGGCACGAACTACTGCTAGATGGTTCTCACAGAGAGACGAAGTTCGAGTCCCAGTCATGTCGCTATTTTTCACACCAGTTATACCTTGAAATAAGGGGCTGTTATCGTTAAATACCCTCATCTAGGGCGAAATGCTATGAAAATACCGTTCCAGCGTATGGAGAAGAGATTAAATAATTCAAAAGCAAATATATTCCGGGTTAATTTGACCTCATCCGATGCAAACAATGGGCTACCATTTGCTGATGGCAAGAAATCGGGATTTAACAAATTTTGAGTCAGGTAAAACCGGTACGGTGGCAACAGGTGGTGAGTTAATCTTATGTCCTTTCAAGATAATAAGCGTGTGCAGTGTCTCTACTTTACGGAAATTTGCGTTTAAATTATATCTGTCGTTGAAATCTCCATATCTTAAATTTATTCCTTCAAACTTTTTTCTTCAAATGTGCGTCTATACCGTTCATATCATTGAAATCTCCACATCTTACATATTTTTCTCAAAGTTTTTCTTCGTATATGCGCTAATACCGGAATAGTCCCAGTTAAAACGGAATTTATACGTATTGTTACGACGGATCGGTATTTGTCGACTGCACAGTTGATGGAGTATCGTTCATCATAACTGGCAATCTTATATTATAAAGTAGAGAGGGTGTGTATGTATGTATGTTTGCCCGCGTAAAACTTGAGAACCAGAACTCGCACGACTTTCAAACTTTGAAGATTGTTAAATGTCATCCCAGGCTAGAAAATAGACTATTGTTTATTCACCTAACTGTCCCCGGTTCGACTCCAGACGTTCAGAACTGTTTCCATCACCGCTTGCAGGCTTCATTTCATTTGAAAATTACGAAATCCTGACAAGCACCAAAAGAAAGCAAATTGAATGAACAGCCATATTACTGACGTGGAATTGCTTTCGATTGGAAATTGCGAAAATTTTAATCAAATAAACGAAACTATCCTACAATTTGAGGTTGTAAACATACCTCCCCACTGAAGACTAATTTTATTGTTGAATCCGAGCTCATACTACATTTTCCTATAAGAATTCATTGGTAATTTAGGAGTGTATTAAAATAAATGGTAAGAATTGATGATAGACTGTCTGAAGAGGAAGAAATTTTATGAGATTTTAGCATTTGTAGTTGCGAATGATTTGCACTGAAGAATCGCAGGGACACACATAGGATCATTTCGGAGTGATTTATTAATTCGCTCATTCTTGCCAACGGGATTTCAAAATTATGGAGCTTCTAGATATTCTTTACGTTGAGTAAATCTACAACTACGTATTTACCCTATAGGACTACCACATTTATTCCTGTATCTGTTTTTCCCGTTGAGAATCGACGGGCACTTCAGCTAGTAAAAATTTAAAGTATAGCAACCATATTTGCTCTGTAAAAAACGGTCCAAAAACCACCAAGGAAGACACTTATCGCTCATTTAAATTTCGCCCTTAATGAGAGCATCTTCATTGCTTAGTCGACAGGATAAAGCTATCAGTTTTCACCGTGCATCAAATTCACAGTTGTATCTTGTCGACAGAGGTTTGAATATGCTTTCATTGAGGGAGAGTGTATATAAGGTGTGTCTTCCTCGATGGTTTTTATTTTTACCAGTGGAATTTACCATATTTTCATGCTATATCTGTACTAATGGAATGTTTTCCATTTGTCTTTTGATACGGGAAAAAGAAAAATGTATTTTTGATTAAAATATTTTTCAGTGGGTACTGCTGGAGAAATAATGAAGGAATAAATTATGCTGAATAAAGACATTCATCTCAGTCTGCTAATGGAATCTTATAAGATTCATAGGGTTATTAGACTACAATTACGTGGGTTTATTCCACTGGTAGAATTCTGGATCAGTGATGAAAGTAAGGATAAACTACCTCACTCCTCCTGATCTTACCTGGTATACCTCATTCCCTCTTCCAAGCTTTTGGTAGCCAATGGCTTTGTGGTTGCGGATCCAATCAGCCTTTGGATAAATTCCTTAGCAAACGGATTAGGAATCTTCGAAAGCTCTCTGATAATTATCCTTTGAGTAATTACATACGTAAAATATACATGATGAAAACGTAGCGCGAACAATTTACGGACGAATTTAATATCTCAAGCCTACATTTTATTTATTTCATTTAAATATTTAATCAGAATTTCACATGCTGCTTTTACTGACGATTTACAGTAAAATATGTAACATAACAAGGAAATCCATGGAAACCCGGAAAGTTCTAGTAGCCAGGACTCGAACCCAGGACCTTGGAGTAGGAAGACCAGCTCGGTAACCATTCCGCCCCCAATCAAATAGTAAAGGCATTTTTCTTGGGTGAATTTAAGGCACTTCAATTGTTTCATTATGTATAAGACCGCGATGTAAAAGTATTTAAATATTTCCTCAAATGTGTGCGGCTGATTGCTTTCTGTGTTTCATCAAATACTCAAGCACCAGTGGACTTTAACGTCTTTGTCCAGGACTATCTGTTTCAGATAGATGAAATAGAAAGTTGGATTGAAAGAAAAAACGGGAGGGCTACGTGTGGGCAAGCATCTCATCTTGGGGTCATAAAGAAAAAAAATCTAACGGTAATGTCGTTCTCGAGGCTGCGGGAAACCCCTTCGAATCTAGATCTAGCCTCATATGAATCCCATCAGGTTGAAGATGAATACGTCCATGCATGTTCATTTTTCCATCTACTCACCCTCAGTTTCTATCATTCATTTTTATCTCCGTTTTATCCTCCGTCCTCCAATTTTAACGCTCGAATTACAAAATCACTTAACTTTCAAGTGTAAGTGGTATACGGGAAGATTTCTATCACGAAAAAAGACATTATGGTTGGTTATTGCACAGAAAATGCGTCGATCATTCAAAAGATCAACTATCGTCGTACATCCCATGAGCAACATCTACTATCAACTGTTTTAATCAATTAAGTGAATGTTTATATACATGATGATGCTGAAGGAGTCACATTTGTTTACATCCTGTTTATATATATATATCCCAGGCAACGATGCCGAATTAATCATCTAATTGTTGTGTCTCTTTGCCTCTAAAAAGAGATCTGTAAATCAAAAAATAAAATTCATACGTAACATTCTTATTTATAACCCCCGGTTTAAAACGTTCATAACGATGTTCATAGGTAGTGATTTTTAGCGGTGGCTTTCAAACTTCTAAGTGTAAATCAATAATTTATTAACTTTTATACTCAAGTAGGTAAAAGTATTGGAATATTTTCCAAGTTTTGAGTGAAACTATAATTGATCAGCAGTTGTAATTAACATAAGCGATACTTACTTATCTTACCTGTTGATGACGATCATTCGCTGAAACCTGATCGTATCTATATTAAAATCCTGTGGAAAAAGTGCAAAGTTTCTACTCCTTCAAACATGGAGTATTTCCACAAAACCTCGCCAATGTCCGTGAATTTTAATCGTCTAATTGTTGCGTGTCTTTGCCTCTGAAAGGAGATCTGTAAATCAGAAAAGACAATCCATCAGTGACGTCCTTATTTCTAACCCCCCGTTTAAAACATTTCAAGTTGAAATATCCGATTCACTTTTTCAAGTAATTTGATCTTTTGTAAGGTATTCAAAAGTCGTGATTTTTAGCGGTAGTTTTCAAATGTATCTGTAAAATTCGATAATTTGTTGAATTTTATACTCAAGTAGGTAAAAGTATGGGAATTTTTTCCAATTTTCGCCCGAAATTATAATTGATTGGTATCTTGTACGTGGAAAGATATTCAGCAGGCGGTACAAGTGCTGTGAAAAACTCTGGGTTGTCGTACTGGATATAACATTTATGCTCCTAGTTTCAGTAGGATGCTTGCGTTGGATTTAAAGTTTTATATTCTATAGCAAACATTCCATTTTATCTTACGGAAATATTTATGTAGTTTCGACACTGGAATACAACGGTATTGAGTAATAGAATTTCCTAACGAGGAGTAGGAATTGCGGAAAAGTACATTCAATGCAGCCTGATATACACTATAAATTCCTTAAATACTTAATAAAACTTTCAGAAGTTATAAATACTTCTTAGAATCTCCTACTGTGCATAAGAAACCCCTTTTATAGAGAGGACTCGTTAAGAGTTTTATGAATACCGTTTAGAGATACCAGTTATGGGCTTTTGATATCCCGGTATTGGTCTTTTGTAAAAACCACCGGTGTCTTGTATAGCCTGAGCTAGTAGAATCGAAACAGGTTACAGCATTTTTCTCGCAATGGAGAATGATCTAAGATTTCCAAGGATGGGGAATCTTTATTCAACGGAAGGCCGTAAGTACTCGTCATTCGACCACATTAGAAACCAGTAAGCTGTTTTAAAGAGGCGTAAAATCAAACAGACTTAGGTCGAAATTATACGAAGACAAAAAATTTAATCGCCAGGTAACTGCCGTAGAATCTTTAAAGAAGAAATGTACTTCCTTAAAGTATTTGTAAAGAATTTATACTTTGTTGAAATAGTCGTGGTTGATTTTAAAGACGGAATGTGAGAAGAGTAGGGTTCTACCTGGTTTGGTGATGTACGGCGGGGACTACCGAGACCGTCACAGTAGCCCTGAAGGCCTAACAGGAATCCTGAAAAATCTTGGATGATTTGCCATGTATTTATATTTATACAAATGAGAATGAAGAGGGGAATGATTCTCATAATTAATAATTACAAGCTGAAGTGCCCTTTGATTCTCAACAGACAAAATAGAGATAGGATTAAATATAGTACTACTATCGGATGCTAAAATCTCATAAAATTTCTTCCTCTTCACATAGTCTTTCATTAATTCTACCCATGTATTGTATATGCCCCTCAATTACCAACGAATAATTGGGGGGATATGCCTGCATTCGGATTCAACAATGGAATCAGTTGTCAGGAGGACCGGTTGTTTACAGCCACAAAATATCACAAAATGTTCCTCTATTTTATCAGAATTCTCGCAATTTCTGTTTTAAAGCGATGTTTCACGGCTAAAATAAGAATTTTCATTCAATTTCCTTTTTTTTGGTGCTCATCTCGATTTCGTACGGCAATTCTTTCTAATTTAATTTTGCAAATGAAAAAAAGCCCGCAGGCGATAAAAGTGAGCTTCACGTGAATTTCTTATGGAACAGTTTTAAGCATTTTGAGTCAAACCGGGGACAGTTAGGTGAATAAAAAGTAGCCTATTATCAGTCCGGGGAAGACGTTTAACAATCTTCAGGGTTTGAAAGTTGTGTGACATCCGGTTCTCGGTAGCTTTAGGTAAACATACACACATATGCAAACTTTCTGCTTTGTATATAAGATTACATTGATTAATTCGTCGTATTGTATACCATTTAATTAGCTATTCTGTAACTATTCTAATCTTTAGGACACTGAATAACTTATTATTATCATTATTATTATTTTTTTATATGTACCTATTGTAACTTGAAGATGTATTTAAATATATCTTAATAAATTGTTAATAACAAGGCTTT
>APVN02036666.1:0-11117 GCA_000376725.2 Ladona fulva
TATTCCTCGTGAGCTTGTGAAGAAATAGAATCAGAGGTTGGAAACAGGCAACGTTCCAAATATATAATCTTCAATATAAATATTTGAACAGTTTGTGATTTCCTGTCCTTGGGTGCTTCTTTCACTATCACATATCCACACATCTTTTGAATTTCACCGACTCAAAATCAATTTACCTCTGGATTTCATCTAACATCTAAATAGCCATAGGTGTATAAAAGCTGAGCATAATAATTATGATATATTTCTACCTAGGATGCAACGTCAAAGCGTTCCTGCTATCATACCTTCATAAGAGACTTTTATTCATCTTTTTGATCTGCTTAATAAAATTGCTAATAATAATCTGTCATTAATGTTTGTCTTATACTTGTTCAGAGATGCGATGATATACAAGCTACCGAGGTATGGATGGTAGCTGAATAATGACATTTTCTTGGTCATAAATCTAAATGGTCAGGCTTAACTTTGTGGAAAGCCACAGCAGTTGACAAAAGAAGAGAAAGACGTTGTTGATTTTCCACAGTATCTTTTCAATACGACCGGTTTCGCTACCGGAGTAGCATCGTCACCTGATTTCTTGGTCACTTCCTATAAAAATCTAAGAGAGTCGTTAATCATTGAATCATTTCACTGGACTGACTTATTCCTCTGAGAGTTCTAGCTCAGTGAGGAAAGCTAAAGTAAACTATCTCACTCCTCATCTTGCCTTGTAAGCATAATTCCCTCCCCAAAGTGTTTAGCAGACAACTATGCAGGTATTAGGGAACATTTCTGACAATTACAGACTAATTAAATACGAAAATAGCTATTAAAATAATTGTCTATAGGTAGGTAATATGGCAATTCTGCCACTGAGTTTAACTTTCCAGTTTAATTTCCTTCTTTGATAACAAAATCAGTGAATGGCTATTATAATGCCCATCTCTCTTTTTCATCTTACAATATTCGCGAATTCAATTTACCAGGGCAAAGCGAAATCCAAGGGAAATAAATAAAACCACATAGCTATCGAAATCAAATATTTGGCATCAGACGAAAAAGTTAACAATTATTTCCGCTCACTTTTCATTACCAAAAATCCGGCAGCAAGAGAATACCTTTGAGTTTACGTTCAATGATCTGTGTTCCGAGCTTTCAAAGGAATGAGACAGCCGATGTGAAAATAGCCCTTGATGTTGAATGACCTCGACGATAAAAATATAAAAACCTTTACTATTTTGGGCAATGTGAAACTTACAATTTACGAATTTAATTTTTTTAGACCAGTCAAACCATCATTCGCTGAGAATTAAATTACTGTGTAGATGCGCGCTACCGTGAGTAAAGCTGTCATTTCACGCATGTCAGTCATAAAAATCATCAGGTGATTACTTTTTTATGATATGAAAGCGTATCGTAGCGTATGATATCACCGTAAAACCTGCCTTTCTTTCGGTTACAAGGTGACTTTTTTTGTACAGATCACCTTTTTTTCACTCTCCTAACTCCTGAACATGTAAAAGTACTAAAGATAAACCATATATTAAAAAAGAGTTCATCGTCTCTAATTAGTGCAGATTCTAATGGTCATCTTATCGCATAATATCGCATATTGCAAAAATAACTATATAATAGGTTATCATAACGGGAGAGTCATGGTATGCAATTAGAAAAAGATGAAAGTACTAGTTAAGTGATTGTTGGAAGCATGATAATCGTCCAGGGTTCTAATGTTAATCGGCTATCTGCAGAAAAAGAGCCACGAAACTATTTAATCGACAGCGGGAGGGCTCGCAATTTGCCTGCTCTAGAACCACAGTTGAAATAGTTTTACTCTCCCTTTATATTTTTCGTATATAGTTCATTCGTTGATTACAGACATTAATTTAATTCATTGATTTTATTCATAACTCTGTCTGAAATTCAGATGAGAACTTCATATGCAACAAGACATAGGAGATACTATGATTAAACAACCATGTCAAACAAACATCAGCGCTGGAATAAGAATTATCTCAGAATGAACGTGCTGATGTGAATAAGTTGCTGGAGTCATTGCAGAAAATTCCGTTCAATGAAGCAAGATGGGTTTGTTTCGCAAACTACATTCATTATCAACTCCGTAAGCTGCGAGCCAAATGTGAAAATCGCTAGAAAACGCTGTTTAAAATTCAAGGATCGTTAAAATCATGATTTATATACTAATCCCTCACAGTCTCCTTGAGATCGAAGCATGAAATTTAGCTTTGAAGTTTTCCTCCAATACCTCCGCGAGAAAACACGAGCAGGCAATTTAAAATAACATCAGCCACGTCTTGCGAGAAAACATTCTGAAGCGGCCTTCCACTTCTGCAATCTTCCCAGCTTCATTAATCGGGTTTATTTATATTCGGTAGCGGGCAGGCCCTCTCTCATGAAAAAGCCATAAAGTCGCTCTTCATTTTCGCAATCAAGTCAAGCATTCGACGTTCATCACGGACCAATTTTCACCCTTCGCCCTCCCAAAATATATCTTTCGGTGAAGAGTGACGCAAACCAGTCATCCTCTCCAGGGTCTTAATGCCCTAAGGACCCCCTCCTAATACATAGCCAAATCCTTACGTCACCAATAGGCATACTCCCGGGTACAGTCGTTCTCCCCTGCACCAATTTCGACGGACGCGGAATGAGAAAGATTGGAATCCTTATCTGCCTTCATCCGACGAGTCGGACAAATGCCTGCCGAAATCGCTTTCGCGTCAGAGGGCAGGGTGGGGAAGAGGGTGGCCGTATTTCACTACGAGTCCCACTCCACCGCCGCTGTATAAGGAACTCGCAATCTGTCGAGCCATTCCACGTATAGAGAGGCGTCGTTTGAGATACGAGTCCCCCGTTCCCTCCTTTCATCCCCTCCCTTTATTTTCTGCACCCCCGCCCCGGAGGGAGACGCGCCCTCCAGAAGATGTGCCAACATACTAGTGCGATCCCCGTACCCTTTTTAACCTCCCGCTCTCTCGCCGTCTATCTCCCCCTCTCTGGGCCGCGCTTTTTCCACTCATTCCATTCCTATCACATGCTCCCACTCACTGTCTGTCGGAACCTCTCTGTCTCGTGGTCCCAGATGACGCATTGAGACGTCTGACTGCCCTATTTCCTTAGTTGAAGATAAGGTGGAGGAAATATTTTTACGTCGGATTAGTGAGTCATGAAATTTGAATTTTTTATTCCTCGTGAGCTTGTGAAGAAATAGAATCAGAGGTTGGAAACAGGCAGAGGCTGGTTTCCTGAGTACGTATGAAACGAAAACCCAACCGATCGGTTTGATTTTTCGCAACTCTTTCTTCGTGTATATGAACGGAAGAAGACGATTTCGAATATTAGATTATCATCAATACATATTATAGAGAATGTCCTCTCAAGAGCCCTCCCATCTGGAAAGTATTCAACCCGACGACGACGAATAAATTCACTTCCTTCCGGGAAACTTATGTTCATGGCTCCTGACTCGGGGTCTTATCCACGGTTTTATATTAATCACTTTAAGTTCACTTTCTTTTTGCTGAAGATCACGGGTTAGGGGAGAGCGTCTGGCTCGGATTAAAGTTGGGTATTTAGGTTAGGGTAAATTCATTAACACAGCTTTTGGGCGGCGGTATTTGCTGATAGTTGTTTTGAGGTCTTAATCCCAGATTGTGGAAAATAAAGCATTTTGGATAAGTTTTAACTTAGAATCGAATCTTTTGGTTATTTTGTTTAAGGTTGCAGAGAGAGACGTTATATTGTGGTACTTGTATATCTCAAATGTACTGGTGTGATATGGAACATTCAGAATCCCTTTAATGGTTTTGCTTTCGAACCTATATAGCTTCTGTAAGTATGATTTGTGTGTATAATGCCAGGTTGGTGATGCATAGGTGAGGATAGGTCTGATTATGGATAGATATGTTTGCAGTTTAGTGTTTATGTTATCTTGAGTTCTGGCACCACCAATACGTCAATAGCTTGAATATCATGATAATCATAAGTGAAAAAATATAAAAGTGACACAAAAGAGACGTATTTTTTCTATATTCTCTACAAAAAGAAACATGGAAATCGATACATCAAGATACGATAACTGATTTTCGCAAACGACTTCGTTTAGTCTGAAGTTGACCTACCTTATCAAAATGCCGCACGATGTATCGTATGCCATTGCCTTGATTAAATAAGCACTCACTTGTGTTTGGAAGACGTTACATCACGTTAAGGGGTGCATCAAAATTTGTGAAATACGTAATATCATTGAATCATGCAACGAAGGGAAATCTGACGAAGACGTTTTGAAAACCTCAATACGAGGTTTAATTTGGTATTTTCCATGTAAGTAGACCTACATTTTAGGCCCGGTATTATAATTTATACTTAAAATGTAATTTAACTAGTGTTCACTTTATGAACAAGATAATAGTTAACCTCTTACATATATGATGGATTAGAAAGGACGTTAACTATATTCATCACTTTATATCTGAAAAACCTCTATAATATTGGGCCTCAGACTAATTTCATTAAGATCGCCCATATTCCCCACATTACAAAACAACATAGGGTTTGATTTGGCAAGGATAGGGAAAGCGAGCCTCACAAAGATTAGTCATTTGCATGTGTGTTGCTTCCCTTTTAGTCCTTCGGGCTTCCGAATAGCCGAATGGGCAACGAGTTCGACTTCGGTGAAAACGGTCCCGGGTTCGATTCGTGGTGGGGGCCTACGAGCGAAATGACCTGACCTGAGCCGTCGAAGCACTTTAAAAAATACTACTACTACTACAAGTCCATCTTTCCAATGTGTGAAGTAATACTCCTCCAAGAATGTATACCTCCAAAAGAAACCATAGACTTCTGTAACATTGCATCAAATAGTAGTTACGAAAGGTGGCGANCCCAGATGAAGGGGATTAACAGCATGCTATTAGGGTATGTTAAAAGCGCAATTTACGCGACGAAATCTCGTTAGCAGTAGAAATTAAGGGCTAGACAATGATGGAATCCACTCAACGCCAGTTAGGAAACGTTTTGTCCGACTGAGAAACTCCAAGCGAACTCTCGTCATGAGAGCTTAAGTTTCTTTTCCAGTAGTAGAATGAACGGAAAAGCGTTATTCTGCTGAAAACTTTACTTATTATGGCATTTACGTATGTTGGTTGAATTTGTAGAAACTTGCAACTAACTACCACTACATCTATAAAAAGCACATCAAGACTAAAAAATACATCGAGTTATAGTTTCCATGAAATGATTTATATGTTGATTTTGGAAAAGCTCTCTTTATGCATTTATGTAGGATCAATTGCTTTATTTGAATGATATCTCCTGCGTGCGAATCGGAGAATATTTTTGTGAGCATAGTGAATTTTATCTCCTGATAGGAATATGAATCCTTAGCAGAATCGTATTTTAACCTAGTATTACGTAAGTTTCCTTATAGAGCGATGTTTAATGTTAAATTGATATGTTTGTAGGAAAAAGTAAGTGCGGAAAGTACGATATTCTTATATTTTCTTTATATGTCTAGATAGTATTTTCTTGTATTTTATGGCACTCTGTACTTCTATTTATCGTATGTATATATTTGTACACCAGTATTTTATATTACTGTATGCTTTGATGTTACTCTATTTATGCGACAGTTACTGTTTTGTCTCTTCTTTGGTTTATCAATAGTTTTATAATAATGGCGAACTCAAAAACTTTTAATTATTGTGATTATTTTGGAGCCATACTACAAAAATTTAAACATTTGATCTTGAAGATCATTTGATTGAAGATCAATGAGCTAACAATTTGATAGATAAAAGCCGTGTTGCTGCAGAATACATAAAATGTCCTTATTAAATGAATTTATTCCATAATGAATATAATGAGAGATATATTCATTAATTCAACAGTCTTCATTTTTTCTTGTGTATCAATCAATGCGTTTACCAGGATGAACTGTTATAGAAGCAGGGCTGAGAGCGTTCTCAATTTCTATATGTATATATTTGTATGTCTGCGTATGAAACAAATTTATAACCGTAATCGAGAGTGAAATAGAAGTTGACAGCCACGCTAAAACCATCGTCAATCTCTCGTGGTAAAATATATCCACAAGGAGTCAATCGGTTCCGCAGTTAACAACCGTAACGATGCCAGACATATTCCCCAAATCAAATGCGAGAAAAATGCATGTCATAACAGAACCTTCCGAAATGAAACACAGCGGATGAAATATCGTTTCTATTTCCGGAAAGAGAGGAGGGCGAAGAAATAGAGGAGATATTATTCCACTCTTCCGTCCAGACATTACAAAGAGATCTTCCGCTCCCAGACCCACTGAGTCAGAAAAAGGAGGGAAGAATCTTACGGAAAAAAATTCAGGAAATGGGAGTCAATTTGAGAACGAAATAGAAAAGTTTGAGAGGGTTGTAGATTCTAATACTGTCCAATAAAATACTATATAGAAAATTAAATAGGGTCAAATTGAGAAGTAAGCAAATGATAAAAGATAAACAAATAGACAGAAGAACATTTTGTTTGTGTTTTTGTCTTTATCTTTGCAATAGATATAATCATAATTTAGGATAAATGTTCGTTTATATTCTGATCACTCTATTTTATTATTTATCAACTTCTCTTTTTCATTTAATTATCTCTTTTTCTACTTATGTTATACACGAGTATATACAGAAATTAGTATGGAAATAAAATGCCAACAGGCATTGGATAACCAATAAAAAAAAGAAAATGAGTTAATTATCGATAAAAATATTCCTTAGTTTCTTGTATCTCAAAGTAATAACTCAAAGGAGTAACTTATTTACGTTATTTATCTTGCATACTGACTCAATATTTCTAAATATATGTACCTTGAGGACTCACAAACTTATGAAGATGATTAAAGATACCTTCATTAAAAATAAACCTACATTTTCTAATATCGTTTAGTTGCAGTGAATATTTTAACTATTATTGTTAATTTTGATAAAATTGCTTTAACAGCTGAGGCCATATAGCACGTGGGCCCACACCGGAAATCGAACCCTGGACCGCATTCATCGAAGTCGAACTTGGCTATCCGGAAGTCAATTACTATAACTACGGATTTTCATACATACATGTATCATGGATGTATTGTCATAAGTATCGTATGAAATTTTACTTTTTATAAACATTTCTTTAATGCTAGGCAATTTCTTTGTAACTGGGCTCTGCCCGTATGAATAAATAAATACAGTGTGACTCATTTGTTAAATCCGTTATTGATATTCATTAAATTAGTCATTAAAAAGTTATTGACTATTTATAATTAATACGAACCCCGACGTTAATACCAGGAAAAATAATAAAAAAACGCTCCCAAATATAACAAATAACCTCCAAATACATATTAAATATAAATCATTTAGTTGATGAAAAATCCGATTTAAAAATCCCGAAAGCCTTCGAAGAAAAAGACAGGATTTGCCGTCTCGGAAGTCTATTAATCCTTTATATCCTTTGAGAATTACTTAGGAATTGAAGATATTGATTCAAGCCATTATGAGATACTTATGGATAAAAAATGGGAGTTTCCATGTATCGGAAAATCATGAAATCGACATCACTATTTGGGAGACTTCCTAAGGAGGGGAAAAGAAGAGGGGCAGAGGAGGACTGGGGGAAATGGGGAGTGTTAAAGAGAAGGAATGGATGTCTGGATGAAGGTTGTCAGTTGGCATACGATTCACTTTGGTTTCGAGGGGGAACTGCGAGGGTGCGATGAACAATGGAGACGGAGCGAAGATGAAGGAAAAAAATGGAGCTACCAAACGAATCCCATCTGAATTTCTGGGGCATTTGTCTCCTGCTTATTCAGTGTAATGGTGATTACGTGACGAATATTAGCCTTTAATGCCAGCAAAGTCGGAAGAGCTCTTGACCCAAGTTATTAGGAAAAGATGGAACAATTAGCGCGGGCGATTACGCGGTAGCAATTAGTGCGGAGAATAAATTTGCGGTCGAGGGAATGCGTGATACGTTTAAATGAGTGCCGATGCGCACGGAAATGAATTTCTCTTGCACGCAAAGTACCGGCAGCCGGAATTGGACGAGGCCATTCAGAAATTGGATATTAATTTGATATTCCTGCGGAAATTATCGGGGAAATGACGGACTTTTATAACAAAATGTAAATCAAAAAATCTTACTGCGTAATGGCTGAGAAAATAAATTTTCCAAAGACGAACCTTTCAAATGAGATGCAAGGAGAACTGTTGAATCCGTTCAACTGGTATCGCTGTAATACTTGCGTTTGACCCACGGGCTAGATTAATTGTTTCGCCTCGTCATGAAAAGTAATGGTATGATTTTTGAAGAATTAAGAATTTTACAATTTTAACCAAGAATTTAGTTAATGATTTTAATGTTAATAAGTTTTCAATCGAAATCATTTTAGTTCATCTAAGTCAGAATAACTTGATTGAAGATGTTTTACCTCTGTCCTTACTCTTTTTACTGAAAACTAAGTCCCCCGATTCATTATTAACCAATTTCCTAAACCTTGGGTTTAAATTCATCATTATTGTTTTTATACAATGTTGAAGTCGATGGTGGCAGACGATGGTGAGAAATTATTATCGATAAGAGAGAAACTTCGAATTTTTCCACAGTGCATATAATCTACGACCGGTCTCGTAAGCGTGCATGTATCTTCGGAAACAGAAAAAGATTAGTTTTACCTATATTTTGTTTTATTATATACATGATTATATAAATTACTTATGTTTTTCTGTACCCGAAGTTTCAAGCACGCTTGGGAAACCAATCGTAAATAAAATATCCTGTGGAAAAATACAAAGTTTCTCTTTGACTATACCGTATTCATCATTATATTCCAATAACTACCGATTTAGATTAAAAGTAGCATATCACACGAAGCAGTTATGGAGATATACTGGCGTTATTTGCTAGTGAAAGCCACCCATACATCCTTGTTTTCGAAAATAACTGTAGCTAAATTCTCAACCAGACATATAATATTGCAATATATTCTAATACCTTTCAGAATGAAATAATGAGAAAAATGTATTCCATGTAGTAAAAGGGAATTCCTACAATTTATATCTAGCAATAATNAGAGAAACTTCGAATTTTTCCACAGTGCATATAATCTACGACCGGTCTCGTAAGCGTGCATGTATCTTCGGAAACAGAAAAAGATTAGTTTTACCTATATTTTGTTTTATTATATACATGATTATATAAATTACTTATGTTTTTCTGTACCCGAAGTTTCAAGCACGCTTGGGAAACCAATCGTAAATAAAATATCCTGTGGAAAAATACAAAGTTTCTCTTTGACTATACCGTATTCATCATTATATTCCAATAACTACCGATTTAGATTAAAAGTAGCATATCACACGAAGCAGTTATGGAGATATACTGGCGTTATTTGCTAGTGAAAGCCACCCATACATCCTTGTTTTCGAAAATAACTGTAGCTAAATTCTCAACCAGACATATAATATTGCAATATATTCTAATACCTTTCAGAATGAAATAATGAGAAAAATGTATTCCATGTAGTAAAAGGGAATTCCTACAATTTATATCTAGCAATAATATTATGCCCTTAGTAATGCAAAATTGCCCATTTTTTACGATCATTATTATTTCGTAATCCTATTTACAACCCCATTTAGATAAACTGTATAAGGTAATCGAGGTGACTCACAACTCTACAATCCTCTTCCAAAGTAAATTCTCAGGTACCCAACGTTCTCTTCCCTTTTAATCTTCATTCTCTCAACCTTTGCCCTATCCTATCATTCACTTCATTCGTTCTCCCTGCATAACATTTCCCCCTGACCCCTTTTTTGGCTACCATTCTTTTCCTTTCCATGAAACTTCGCGCGAGTTGAAGCATAACCACCTTTGCGGAATGCTTACGATCGAATAAATTAATTCCCACTTTTGAAAAAGGCGTGGAGATGAATGCTTATTACACTAATGGAATATTCATAGCCTTAAAACGGCAAAGCATGTACGGGAATTTTAACAGTGGAAGAAACCTTTAATTGTGATGGAGATTTGATTAAAAGTAATGGCGAATGGGAAACGGGGGAAAGAAAATTAAAAGTCTCGGGGAATTAGGGAAGTTTAGAAACCTCGCACTTTTACTAGCATTTCCTTTGACATGGAGGGTGGCTTAACGGGAACCGTAGCATTCTAAAAGAACTAAAAGAAATTTTAACGCAGCGTTAATTTTGGAACAAAATCAAGAAGCCAGGTCTATCTGATATCGTTCAGAGTGGTCTCCGCTTTTTTTGCAAACTTCATGTATAACCTGAATATACTATAAATAGCTGAAAGAGATCTATCAATCATCTTTATCCCAACTTTTTCGACATTCTGAAGGGAGTCTGTAGGAGTGATTTGATGATACTGATAGCTCCTAACCTTTCGTCAGTTGCACCTAATATCACAACAAAACACTTGCGCGTTGTATTCCATACAACAGGTTTTTTCGGTCGAATGTCTAAATCAAGTTTATCTAATTGTAAATTATGAATACAAACTTTCAGCTTGTGATATGTGTGATGACTTATATCTGAGTATGTATCGCCTATTAGTTATTGTCACAAATGTATCAACTTACTCTTCTTAATATTAATTATTTATTTTAAGATGTTTATATACGTGGAGAGAGTACTTTTAGAGCGGAAACATACTTAATAATAATAATTTCTATATTGGAAACAGGAATCTAATCCCAATTACATTCATTTCCATAATTAATTAACAATAGCAAAGGAAGAACACACATGACCATTCCCTAACCATTTAAATATATAATAATGATAAATAACAGACCGAAACCCTGATTCTGACTAGCAGGGACTCGAATCCGTGACCTTGAGGTTGGAGGGCTAGCACGACAACCATACGTAATTCTATTACTTCTAAGAAAAGATCTTTCGAAACTATACCAAAAAAAAAAGAATACAATATTAGAAATAGTTCTATGTATACATTATTTTAGACTGGGAGGAAAGAGGTCTACGGATCAATAGAGAGCACATCAGTCATTTGCGTTTCGCAGATGATATAGTACTCTTCGCAACCAACGGTGAAGATCTAGCATCAAGACTTCA
>APVN02036685.1:0-11335 GCA_000376725.2 Ladona fulva
ACGGAGGAGGAAACGGTGGCAACGGAGGAGGAAATGGAGGAGGCAACGGTGGTGGAAACGGTGGAGGAAACGGAGGAGGCAACGGTGGTGGGAACGGTGGAGGAAACGGAGGAGGAAACGGCGGAGGTGATAACGGAGGTGGAAACGGAGGTGGAAATGGTGGTGGAAACGGAGGAGGAAACGAAGGAGGTGATGGAGGCAACGGTGGAGGAAACGGAGATGGAAACGGAGGAGGAAACGGAGGAAGTAACGGAGGTGGAAATGGAGGTGGAAACGGAGGAGGAAATGGAGGAGATAACGGAGGAGGCAACGGTGGTGGGAACGGTGGAGGAAACGGTGGAGGAAACGGGGGTGGAAATGGCGGACGTATCGGAGATGAAGGGAGCGATGTACAGGGAGAAAGTTATGGTAGTGGAAGATTTTTTGTACCTGAGGTGCGTAGTCGTGGTCATGTTTATGCAATTGATATCGTCGATTACTGTTCCTCTATTGTCAGTAAGTACCATTTCTAAAGTAGGGAATTTTATGAATGCACTTTACATGGATTCGATACTCATGAGTTTTCGTTTATTTGTTTTATGCCGCTTTCCTCAGTAATTTAACATGTCTTATTTTATTTACGTCATTTTATTTACTTATGGATTTGTCTATTAAGTATTGAATCCCTTGCTTAATTTTATTTCTTTTTCATTTTTTGTTATTTTTTTCGATATAGACGTGTTTATTTAAACAAAGATATTTCTTCATTTCAATTATGCTGTTTTATTTTTTTTTTCTCTGTCCTTTTTCCTTTTTTTATTAGTACAAGTGATATTTTTATAAAATTTTATCCTGTATCAGCGCTGATTACTTGTGTGTGGTTTTCGTCAAAAAGGCTGTAAGGCTTTTTATCTTCTCTTAGTAAAAATTATGAACAATTTCCTAACATTCAATACTTTTATAATTATAAATCCTATGCGAACAATTGATGGGGTATGATCAATTTATGTGAGTCATCCTATTAATATCAACACGAGTAAGTTATCAAGTAAAGAGCGATTACAAACTATTTTATAGTGAAATCGGAAACGAAACGAACCATGCGAGATGCTTTCCACCGGTTTAGAAATATCTTATGTGAATAATTACCCTGAAAAGGGTGAAGGACCCTATATCGTTTCGGTTATATGAGCGTGAGGTCCAGGGTAGAGAGCAAATGGTAGGTACATTAAGAGATAATACCGGGAACTTAAATAACACAATAACCAAGGGCACAGCAAATATCATCAATTATGTTTTTCCTAGTGTATTACGTCTGCTGATACATTGGATACCCTACCGGAAGTTGATCGGTCTGAACCTATGTATAAAATCGCCTTCAGAGAATATAGTATCATTAAACTTTTGCCACGAATTGAAATTAAAGGAGCCTGATCCTGAAGATATATATTAGCTCGGGTAATCAAGTAAGTAGCAGAAAGCGTAGCATCCATTCTAAAAGTCTATGAGCAAAGGATAGGTCCCGAAAGTTTGGAATAATGCGAATGTTACTTTAATATTTAAAATTGGTTAAAAGGACGATCCAGCAAACTATAGACCTTTCTCTTTTACGTCATTGAGTGGCAAAGGTAATGGGACATACGATATAATTTTTAATTCCTCAATTGACTTTCTCGACACGTCCAAATACAGAGTGGGAAACCAACACGGTTTTCCTAAAACACGGTACTGCGAATCTCACCTGGCATTGTTTGTTCACGATGCACAGTGAGCTAGAATCAAGGCTTTGAAACTTTGCATGGCTACTCTTTAATAAATTCCTTATACAACTATGCCAGTTGTAAACGTCATCTCTTACACATCGCAATGATACAGGGGGTCAAACATGGCAATGCTTTGAGAAAGATGCCGGTTTTCGATTTTTCGGGAAATTCTTCAATTTCAAGCATGTTCTGAACCCAAAGGAAAAATTATCGCGTAAAATATAATGCCAAGCATCATTATCATAATTTTATTATAGTCGATTTTAATTACCACGGTTGAGTATTTACATAATTTATGAAACAAAGTTTCAGAACCTTCAATAACTTCCACCTTCAGATTTTGCATTTATACCCTTATGTTATTGTGATTTAACTTATATAAAATGGATCACAATAAGACAAACGAAGAAAGAATGGATGTGAGGTTGTAGTAGAGCATCATAACATCCTTCCCTACCTATTTTTAGGGATTGTATGTCTGTGATTAAAACTCAAGTCTACATCTTTAGAGAGATAACAGCATGCTCTTTTATATAAAGAAAATCGGAAAGAGTTTCGAGATGGTCTTGTTTTGTAAATGTGAACTGAAAATGCCCCATTTTCGGCGTCGTAACGAAATTCGTAATATTTACAGTCAAATATTTAACCAACGGAAAGCATTCGGAAAGTGAAACTTTTTATTCGTACACTTCGTATTAAGAAGTTATAAGACACAAAGTATCGCGTTAATGTTATGTTTATTTGCATAGATATAAAATGCAAAACTTTAACTTTTTCGCGCCACAATTTTTTGGCGGAGGTAACTTCACTTTAATTCCGATTTCTCGGGCCTTATATTCCCGCGATGAAAAACCAGAATCAGGAATTTAGAGGCATAAAAGCATGCTCTTTCTTATAAAAGTAATTCGAAAAAGTTTCGAGAAGGTCTTTTTTCGTAAACGTAAATGAAACTTTTTATTCGTACACTTCGTATTAAGTAGTTATAAGATACAAAGTATCGCGTTAATGTTATGTTTATTTGCAGAGATATAAAATGCTAAACTTTAAAATTTTTTTCGCGCCACACTTTTCGGGCGGAGGTAACTTCATGTTCATCCCGATTTCTCGGGCCTTATACGCCCGCGATGAAAAACCAGAATTAGGTTTTTAGAGAGATAAAAGCATGCACTTTCTTTTAAAAATAATTTGGAAAAGTTTCGAGAGGGTCTTTTTTTGTAAATGTGAGCTGAATATACCCAATTTTCGGCGTCGTAACGAAAATCACAATATTTGCACTCAATTTTTAAACTAACGGGCGACATTAAGAAAATGAAACTTTTTATTCCAACACCTTGTATACAGTAGTTATAAGGCACAAAGTTTCGTGTTTATTGTATGTTAATTTCAAAAGATATAAAATGCCAAACTTTAAATTTTTTTCGAGCCATAATTTTTTGGGCCGATTTTGCTTCAAATTTTCTTCTCAGATTTCGCTCATAAAAGATTTCTTATTATTTTGTTTAATAGAGCAACATAGGTTGTATAAGAATACCAAGTTTTGTTTTGCTCAACGGAATACTGCGTGAGATAACGTGTCACAAAATTGCTAAAAATCGATGTCTAACTGTAGTAGGCTGCGGTAGGGGGTCAAACAAATGATTATATCTCAGCAAATATTTCATCGATGGATGTAAAACTTGGGAAATGTTCATAGAAGATATGAAGTTATGTTCACACAAACTTTTATTGAAATCGGTGATGGGCGAGCGGGGAACGTTGCTCCACTTGACATGGAATGGCCCATATGTATGTCCAACCACAACCCCACAGACCCAATTGGCGGGCTAAGTATTCCCTTAATCGCCAACGCAATTTTATATAATTTTATATCTTCAAGTTCCAAACCGAGAAAAACAATTAAGTTAGACTAAGTAATTGAATATGCAAGCTTTCATCAGAACCAACTGTATAACAATACCATCCCATTTTTAAAATTATAGTAATAAAATTAGTACATATTTTCAATAATCAGTATTTTCGATATATATGTAGCAAATGATACAATCTGCGGTCCGCGAAGTCATAGTAGGGGCTAATGCGACCTAAGGTATTAATTGCTTGAAGCCTTAAAGTAGAGGATTCAGAAAAAATATTCTAATAATGAGGAAGACTGCTACATATATGATGTTAACTCTCTATGCATTTTTCTTGCTGTGATCTCTTTAACCACAGGAATTTAAATTTGTGTGTAAGGGAATTCTTCTTCTTGTAGTTAACAATCCTTAGATTGGTTTGAATATAGATCTCCATTCGTCTCTTTTCTGAGCCTTCCTTTTCATTTCTTCATAGGATGCTGCTCCTGCATCCATTCTCACTTGTGCTAGATATTCTTCCCTTGGCCTCCCTCTGTATCGTACTCCCTCCACCATTCCCTCTAATACAGTTTTTACTAGACTCTCGTGTCTCAGTATATGCCCCACCAGTTCTGCTCTTCTTTTCACAATACTCNGAGCGTAAAATATACGTGAAAGAATAAACGTACTGAATAGATAAGTGGAAATAGGGCTACTTACTTAACTTTTGTGCAATGTATATATCCATTGTTTAGAAGAATACGCTTCTTCGTATTCAGTAAATATGATTTTTCTTAAATAGAAGTATAAAAGACTAGCAGAAAGTGACTATTTGAACATAAGACTTCCCAACAGAAGTGGCACATCAGATTATATAAAGATGTCGAAAATAAAATAATATCAGAAGGCCAAGGTGAGACATTTTAGGTTTCAAGGTCTAAAATTGCGAGAAATAAGAGTCAGTCCAGGATCAATTTAGATGCCGAGGGTTTATTTCGTCTATAAATTATTGATTGATTAAAAGCTAAAGTGAGTAAGTAGTAAATGATGGAAATATTTTATTATAGCTATTAATTATTAATAGCTAAAGATTTATAATACAGTACATACCAGCAAAAAATTTAAACTTAAAGAGAAAGATAGCCGAGGTAAAAGGTAAAAGAATCTTGGACCAACCCTCTGGATCAAGGATCAAGTCTTGCTAGCCTTCGAGAGTTGTCCGAAAAGTAAAACTGTTTCTGGACGTTATAAAAGAGGTCAACGCCTTAGTCTCCATCCCAGATATCCAAGCGTTGAGATGAAATTATACCAGCTGTAAATGCCCGCGACCAAAACACCCAATAACCTTTATGAAGCTATTAAGTGATTCCTGCCAATATTATGGCCATTAAATATCTAATTATAGGGAGGTTTATAAAACCATAATCTCCTGAAGACACATCAAGCGAAAATCATCTTCCAAAATCCACGGAAAATTAACATGTTCACGGAAACGTTCTATACCTTACGTTCTCATTCGCTGAATAATCATAGAAAAATTATTATTATCTTCGCCAATTAGTCTTTCTGAAGAGAGTACACAATTTTATAATTTCCACACGTTTATAATTAGCCTTTCATTGAGTTTACGAAATGTTTCCGTTCCTTTAATAAATCGAATTACATTTATTGATGGTATACCTTCGTATTAAGGTGAACCATTCTATTACAGGCTCAAAAGGGCTGAAAGTTATAGATGATAATCCTTTCGAGGGCCTCTGGATTCTCAGAAATGAATGTTGACGGTATCGAAACAAACTATCGGTTATTATATCTCTCTCTAACGTCGGCCAATAAGAGAATCAATGGTTTCAGCATTAGTCAATCGTTTAGAAATCCGACGAAAGAGTTCTTTGGGAGACGTTTGACGACAATTTTATGTAAGAGGCGTCGAGGTTAGTCTCAAGATGAAAGCAAGGAATGCTACGCAATAATTTTGGAGCGAGGCGATGATAGCTACATTTTAATCATTGCCTAATGTCTAGATGGAGAGCTTGAAAGACAGATACTGGTTAAAAACCAATCCGATTACTCAGTCAATGCTTAGACAATTTCGGTGGTGGCTTTGCATTTAAAGGTGTAAGGCTTGGAAAATTCTCATGGAATTTTTTTAGACCCGCTTCTACTTGGAATTTTGATCACATTCCAAAAACAAAATCTCACCAAAAGATTTTCACGCAAGAAGGCTACCGACATGATTCATTGGGTTTTACATACTGGGGTAGTTACATATTCTATAACATATATTAGATATGTTATTATATGTGATTAAATTATCTAAAAAGTTATGGAGTAAGCAGGCAAAAGATACTTCAAAGAAGCCCATTATTGTCTAAGATAAACTGTTAAGTACTTAAGCAATTATGACATTTTTTACTCTGTCCTGCATAATTTGCGATCGTACTGAAACCAAAGAGGGCTGATACGAAAAACAAAAAGTGACTTCACCAGGATTGCTGAAGATCTTGGTCTGACGGAGTACAGGCAGGAAAAGCTTCCTAAGAAAATTCTGGTGAACGATTGTACCAGTGGCGATAATTTATTTTAAGAAAAAGGGAAGACAACACGAATTAACCATTGAAATAGCTATTACGAATACACATAGACCAACACCTACAGAGAGATTAAAACCTCTACCTGAAATTTGAGTGGAGCAACCAAACCACTAAACCACCGAAGATGTAATAAAACTGAAAAAACACACTGCGGGTGGTAAAGCTTGATGCTTGGGAGGTGTTTCCCTATTTGGGTATATTTAGAAGTTGTCGCAAAGCCTACTGGAAATAATGACCAAGGAAAGCGTATCTCATGCGACCGATTATAGTATGTAAGTAGAACGTTCAATACATGAGTAGTTCATCAGAGAATTGCTGGTGGATAAGATTAAATTATGATTAACCTTCCCTGTAGACATGCTTCCTTTAGCTAAACTTATCCCCAAAGGAGATAGCAAAGGTTTCATTAATATGCACGATCTTCTTCCGTATTTCTACAGCGAGAAGCTAATTGAACTTCAAAGGGAAGTTTTGATTCAAAGTCCATCTTTTCTACAGAACATTTTTAAATTAAAAAAAACGAGATCGTTGTTCAACAAAGAGTAGACCTCTGCTCGCACTCGTGTGCCAAATTCTGTTGGAGGTAAAAACTGTTGGAAAACCTCGTGCCAAGTCAAGTTCTGAATTAGAAGAGACTCCACCTGAGGATGACAGTATTTCGAAAATATAAATTGAAAAGCACACCTGTCCCATAGAGGTATGATGACGTTATAAAATGTTTAGAATTTCTTCACAAAATATTTCGTTTTGGGAGTTGGAACAAGTAATTGAAAAGAGACGCCACGTGACAAATATTAGAAATAAATACCGGTTTAGTATTTCTAAACTAATTCATTCAGTTTCTAAACCTACTGTCGGTTTTTTATTATGGATGCTCTGGATAACTTGGAGTTAAATAAAAACTTAACGATCGATCCTAAAGTAAAATAAGTTTCACCGAATTTTAGCACGTTTCATCATGCAACCATACAATGCAAAACCTTTTGTTTGAATCTGGTTGGTATTCTATCACAGGAAGAACGAAAAAAGTTCCCTTTTTTTCGCTCTGCTTCACGTATTGCTGAAATGGTTTCATTTTTCAAAAATTATACGTTCAATCAAAACAAAATTTTAATACAATTCTTCTATTCCAATTTTTTATACAATTCTAAAGTCTTATTTTACAAAGGTATCTTTTTTTAGTGTTCATTCCCACTTCTAATGTTTTGCGCATTGCCAGATAAATAAACATTCCTCCTCCCAATACCGAAAATGAAGTCAGTTCTCTCATATTACGTAACAACTCTGCGAAGCAACAGCGAAACTCTCCACAAAGGAGCATGGAAAGAGAATTAACGGCTTATATAACTCAATTCTGAAGGGAGACGTCTCTTCTCTTATTTCCTTAATCAGATGCAATCTATTCACAGCAGCACTCGCATAGTTCTATCGTACTCGTATTACATACAAATGCATTCCTTTTTATTGCCATGGACATATAACAGTTCCGTTGAATTTTCGCGCGATTGCATGCGCTGCATTATGCAGTTTACTTCAATCGAAGAATAACAAGTTGAGATGGCAAAAGAGCAGAGATATATATACATACATATACATACATACATATATATAAATACACACATGTTTTCCGAATGCCGCGAGTCTCTCGGAAGCAACTCCAAATCACTCCAGTTCATTGTGTCGCCAAGCAAAATGCAACTATGAGAAATTCCCTGATAGCTCGTAAAATGCATGATTACTTCGATTTATGGATATGAGTAATTATTACGACAAAACATTCTAACAGATGAAACTCGCTGAAAAATAAAAGGAGTGCATTAACGAAAAGGAGTGCTCCTGCTCATCTGTGAAACAATTTTCCGTGAATCAAGATCTGTTGTCTCGTGGAAAAAATATCGCCCGCACAAAATTTCTCTGAGCAAAATCTTATCCCTAATACGACGGATTAGGCTTCCGTTTTTACCAGTGAAAAAAATAATTGTACACAAAAGCACTTCCAATTAAAACTAAATTAAAACCTTATCTTGGAAAGAGAATGGCGGAAACGTGTGACGAAACGTAATGCATTACAGTAAAGAGAGTGCATCTTTAGCGAAGCAAACCTCTCCTGGAAGTATAAAAGAACCGACGATCCACGTTCTCTTCACTTCAACTCCTAAGTCCAGCGAACTCAGTACGATATCAACCGCAAGATGAAGCAGCTGGTAAGTGTAATATTCTCATTATTTCCGAACTGCAACCTAGAAAAACAAAATTTTCAGCTTTCATAATAATCAATATGTCTCCATAGGTCTTTGTAGTCTTTCTGTTCACAGCAGTAATTGTTGTGACCACGGAAGAGAGAAAAGGTAATAGTCAGCACCCAGAGAAAAGAGGCATCTTCGGCTTAGGATACGGTGGAAATGCAGGCTACACTGGCAATGGAGGATATTCTGGTGGACACGGGGGCCAAGGCTTTGGAAATAATCAAGCAGGATTACTGTCCGGAGGTTTGGGAGCCAGTCAAGGCCTGGGGGCTAGTCAAGGTCTGGGGGGCAGTCAAGCCCCTCCACGGACCGTAGTTCTCAACCGCGAAGTACCAGTTCCGGTCCCTCAGCCGATTCCTGTTCAAGTGGTACGAAATGTACCCGTACCCGTTCCTCAAGCCATCCCATATCCGGTGGAAAGGCCATATCCCGTTCCAGTTGAAAGACCCTATCCAGTTCCAGTAGAAAGACCGGTCCCTTATCCAGTCGAAAGGCAGGTTCCCTACCCAGTTCAAGTTCCAGTGAAGGTGCACGTGCCTCATCCTGTTCCCGTTCAAGTACCCAATCCTGTCGCAGTTCCAGTGTCTCGGCCGTATCCTGTCCCAGTTCCACAGCCTGTTCCAGTTTATAGAAGTGTCCCAGTTTACATTCAAAACCAAGGAAGCGGTATCAGTGGTCAAGGATTAGGAGACAGTTTCCATGGTGGATTGGGGGACGGAGGTCTCATTAGACAAGGACTTGTAGCAAAGCAAGGAATATCTGAAGGATATGGAGGTGATCTTGGCAACAGGTACAAGGGACATCACGGATGAGCATCAGCTGAAAGAAGGACCACTGGATCTTTTATAAACATGACTTGACATCGAATTTCTCTCGAAAAAAAATTTATACATACATGTAATGTTTTTTTATGAATTAGTGATTAAAATTTCTCGACTGGAATAATTTATGTATTCCTTTTATTGATTGATAGCTCTAAAATGAACATGGCATTAGGGAAATATTCTAAAATAAAAGTTGCTGGGTGGCTAAAGTCTTTTTACATAAGTTACAGCTGCAATATAAGTAAAGCATCGTCTTGTGTTGCGGATACTTAGAAAAACTTTTGCATGCACGTAGCTTGAGTTTCTTGTGTAATATTCTTAAAATGTAAGCTTTATTATGAGCGGCAGTATATCGTTCTGCGCATACACTCCGTAGCGACTGCGATAGATTTCATTACGTTGATAGTAGACGCCTTTTCTCTCATATGCTGTATTGATTATTCATTTCAACTGCATTGCGATTCCGCAAAGAAATACTCAGGAAATATTTTATTCTTATGTATCATATTTCTATCTCTTGTCACATATTTTACTTGCGCTTTCGCCTGCCTTAGAAATAAGGACTTTTTCGAGACTCTCCAATTCTTGCTAAGAGAATGTTCTCAATGAATTTCTTGAATAATTTAACCCTACTTACAGCCTCTATCTGAGACAATTTCGATAAGAATTACTAAACTTCCGGAACGTATTTTTAAAAAACGTCAAACCCCATTTTTTCCCGTTCTTACCTCAAGAATGGTGCTCTATACTTTCTAAATTTCTTGATTGTAGTTCGAAAGCCAAATTAACACGAAATTAGCCCCAGTTGATATCATGAGCGTTGTAGATTTAAAATGTTGGCTAATAGAATGCTTTTAATCTCAAAGAAAGTGTTAATTCAAACTGGTCACGGAATGGCTTTAGATCCTTTTTAATGTTAATCTGAAACGGTTCAAACGTCGAGATAAACTTTAATCACCCCGCCTTAAATCAAAGGGGTGACGGAATTACAATTATAATAGCAGAAAAGGCATCAATGTGCAAGATAATGCAAGGATTTTACTAATTCAAATATACATTTAATTTGAAGACTTTAAGAGTTAGTTCTGGTGTAATTTTATGCTAAATATATTCAGTCCTCTATTTCTTATAGATGATAAGGTTGAAGAGGCTTTCATGGATATATATTCTACATCTACATCTACATCAACACCCTGTAAACCACCTTTCCGCGTGTGGGAGGGGGTGTAAACACAAAGAGTTCGAGTTACCTCTTTAATTTATTGTTATCGCGTATCGTTCGCGGAAAGAACGAGTCCCTTGTCCCTTGAACGCGGAAAAACGACTTGTCCTCGCATCTATTTCTCTTATTTTGCGCTCACTGTCGGATCGGCCGAAGTAGCAGGGGGGTCGCATAATACCAATTACGTCTTCCAAAAATGCACTTCCTCTGAATTTATCTAACAATCTCAGCCTAGCTTCTAATCTCCCTTCTTTCAAGGTTTCCCAATCTGCAACCTGTGTAACGCTTGCTTTTCTATAGTAGTACTTTTTAAAAATACTTTTATTAATACTGATGGGATTTCTTCAATTTGTAAAACCAGATTTTCAGGTCAAAGAAAAGGTCGATAATGGAATTCTTTCGCTTCTTTCTCGATTAATGTAACCATTATTTACCTCTCCGAAGTCTGTGTATTTATGTTTTTTTCTGGTTTTTCAAGTTCAAAGATATCCATTGCTGATAAAATTCTCATTTTCCGCTCAAGAAATTAATAATTGCAACACCATCTGATAAACTTTTCTAAACTACATATCGTAATGTATATGTCATTTACTCCTATTATATTCACAGCAACTAATCATATGTAAACCATATCAATCATATTTTCCATTTAACCTATAAATATTAATAAAAGTAATAAGTAATCCATTTCTTGTGGAAATGAACCATTCCATAATCATTTCCGATTTGCGTAGAATAACTAATTTTCAAATGAATACTTGAATATTTTGAATCTCAAAAATTTTTATTTTTAAATAATTAGGTTTAATGTGATAAATACGGCATACTTTGGATAGTATTAAGTTAGACTAAGTAATTGAATATGCAAGCTTTCA
>APVN02036686.1:0-11023 GCA_000376725.2 Ladona fulva
TAGCATGATTGTTGGAAACCCAGGCCGTTAATTGTAGAAGCTTATTGTTGTTCGTGTAAACAGTTGAATGGATATTTTATTGAAAATTCTACCATACAGGTAGGTCACGATCCTACATCAATCAACACTGGTTAAAAGACAAGTTTAAATTAGAAATCAATAACTGTTCCTTATTAAATTACAATGTTGTCCGTTCTTTATTAAAGGTTTAGTTAATATATTGAAACAAAACCTTTAAAAGTTCTCATTTTAATAGTTCAAATATAAAAATTTATTGGGTGGCACAAAAGATGAAGATGATATTTAGCATAAATCTGGTATATATGAGATTACTTGTCCCGAATGAATGCGATGTAAATTACGTTGGACAGACCGAAAGAAGGGTAATCGTGTGGATTTTAGGAGCACCTCTCAGACGCATGGAAGAATTTTCACGTAACATTTCCATGGATGACGTTAATTTGATTTGTAATTTCAATTGTGGTCTTTATGACTTTGAAAATCTACATATTTATAAAAATAGGGAGTACCTTGTGAATTCTGAATTGACTTAGACTAGAATTTTTATAGTTATTGGGTTTCGTTTCCCTATTGGATTGTGTTTTTCCCTTTTCTGGAAATGTTTGCCACTTGCCACTCAATCTGACCCTGACGATGCCTTCATACATGGCGAAATGCCCATTGGGTAGTATCACATCGTTGTTGGTTTTGGAGTTCTTGTGATGTAAATTTCCTATAAACAGTGGTCAAATAATAGTAAAATTTGATTGCGGAATCTTAATTATAGTAAAACGATGACACGAACTCACCCCGAAAGGGAATGGCGATTTATATGTATGAATTTTTTGCCAACGCTCTTTTCTTTTGTCGAATAAACTTCCTCCGTAATAAATTGATCACAGTCAAAGTGCAGTATACATCTCATCTAATATGCATTTCCAATAGATATGGTGATTTATTTCCTCATGGGTTTTCCGTGCCGTGCGTACGGAGCTGGATTAATATTTCGCCTTTGTTTTGTTCGTTGCGAAGGAGTTGTTTTGTTTGGTACGAACTATGGAGACCGCAGCCTCGTTGCGGTTACGTCGGCCGAGTTTGCAAAGGTAGCTCACCGCTGGAACTCGCGCTAGTAGTTTAGTATCGCTAAAAAAAAAAAGAAGTCGGAAAAGAATTAGTGAAACGTTTCGTAATCCAGTGCAACGGGAGCGTAAGGAATGAAGAACGCGGAGTAGTCCATTTAAGTGAAAAGGCTCTAAGATGAACTGTAAAGATAAATGGAGTTATTAGCGTGACTTAGATTTAAATACGCTTGTGTTACTAAGCTTGTGTTTCCACGAAATTTGCGTGTTTTCCGTCTGTTCTGTTACTTTTTTAATGCTTCGAGTCTATAATCACTGTACTAAAGAGGGTTAGGCCTGGTTCTTTAGTGCATTCTTAAGTTGAACTTTAACTAAGGTCCACTTAGTTAAGTACACCAGGCTAATTCAGCAAATATATACAGGAGACTGGCTGAAGTGCCAGTTGATTCTCAACGGGGAAAATATGAAAATGCATGAGCTCGGATTCATCAGTGGAATTCGTCGTCAGGGGGACGGTTTGTTTACAACCTCAAAAACTTAGAAAAGTTACGTTTATTTGATCAAAATTCACGCAATTTTGAACAGAAAACAATATTCGACGACCAAAATAAGAATCTTTATTCAATTTCCCTTCTCTTGGCGCTTGTCTCGATTTCATGCGACTATTCTTTCTCATTTAATTTTGCAAAAGAAACAAACCCTACAAGCGATAAAAATGAACTAAAATGCATGAGCTCTGATTCAACAGTTGAATTAGTCGTCAGGGGGACGGGTTGTTTACAATCACAAAATATCAAAAAAGTTTCGTCTATTTTATCAAAATTCTCGTAATTTCGAATCGAAAACGATATTCTACGACCATAATAAGAATCTTTATTCAATTACCCTTCTTTTGGTGCTTGTCTCGATTTAGTACGGCTATTCTTTCTTGTTTAATTTTGCGAATGAAATAAACCCTGCAAGCGGTAAAAGTGAGCTTTGCATGCATTTCTTAAACAAGCACCAAGAGAAGGGAAATCGAACGAATATTCTTATTTTGGTAGTCGAATATATCGTTGTTTTCTGTTCAAAATTGCGTGAATTTTGATCAAATAAACGAAACTATTCTAAAATTTTGAGGTCTTAAGCAAACCGTCCACCCTATGGCTAATTCCATTTAATCCGAACTTAGGCGTTTTCCTGCAAGAATACTTTTGGAATTGAGATCTTTGAGAAATGTTGGTTTATCTTTTGTAAAAATAGAACTACTATATTTATTATAGGGCCAATATATTTATACTATATTAAGGGCACTTCAGCTAGTACTCAATATTTATAACGAGTACGAAATCGATAGATACAATAAATATCGCGGCACGAATAGCAACGTTTTGATTATTACGTAGATTTTTATTTATTAGCAACGGTTATAAGATTTAGATTTAGATAAGCACGTGATCCATTCGCTTCTTACAGTAATCAAGGTGCGAATATTGGGAAAAGCACCCGTTTGTTTCGCCGAGAAGAAAAGTGAGAGGTATTTTGATACACATAGAGCGAAATGTCAAAAGTATTTTCGTGACGTTTCTGTTACGCAACGAGATGTGTATTGTAAGAAATGAAGCCTCAAAGCCTATCTCAGGATTGGAAGCATGTTAACAAAGTTCTCTCTCCCATTTCCTTCTAAAATTATACGAGGAATAACTTGCTATAATTATTCCAGGTTGGGCAACCTAAGAATGATTTCACAGCTTCACTGGGACTCGTTTCAAAGTTCATGTTTAAGGTTACACAATGTTCCTCCGTTTCACTTTTACGAGAAAGAAAAAGATCGTTACTTCGCCCTGTTTTCATTTAGTCTTAGCTATTTTGGGGTTGCCATTTGTGAATAATTTTTAAGAGCGCAAAAGTTGTTGGGCTGTCGTCAGGAAATTGGCTCGGTCACGACGTTGCTACGGTTTCCGCTTTTTCCATGGTAACGAGATGGCTTAATTGCTACTAATTGCACTAATCAAAAGGAAGAGATAAGTGTGCATTTGTACAATGCCTGCCGTTTGTCCATTAGTGGCCAACGTAATTATTCGATTTTTTTTTTTTTTTAACTGCAGTTACATTTATATGAAATCTGTCAACCGTTGTTGGTCTGTAGCATTTTTGCGGAGGTTTATATTTCTATGACATCGTATTGCTGTTAACAGCTAAGTTTTGTGCTCCTTTTAATGAAAGGTTTATATTGGCAAATTATAAATGTGGGTTGGGTTTCCTCTCAATGATATAATTATTAGGTTTTTTTAAGAAAATGGTCCAATACAAATATAAAAATTTATTGGGTGCCACAAAAGATAAAGATGATATTTAGCATAAATCTGGTATATATGAGATTACTTGTCCCGAATGAATGCGATGTAAATTACGTTGGACAGACCGAAAGAAGGGTAATCGTGTGGATTTTAGGAGCACCTCTCAGACGCATGGAAGAATTTTCACGTAACATTTCCATGGATGACGTTAATTTGATTTGTAATTTCAATTGTGGTCTTCATGACTTTGAAAATCTACATATTTATAAAAATAGGGAGTACCTTGTGAATTCTGAATTGACTTAGACTAGAATTTTTATAGTTATTGGGTTTCGTTTCCCTATTGGATTGTGTTTTTCCCTTTTCTGGAAATGTTTGCCACTTGCCACTCAATCTGACCCTGACGATGCCTTCATACATGGCGAAATGCCCATTGGGTGATATCACATCGTTGTTGGTTTTGGAGTTCTTGTGATGTAAATTTCCTATAAACAGTGGTCAAATAATAGTAAAATTTGATTGCGGAATCTTAATTATAGTAAAACGATGACACGAACTCACCCCGAAAGGGAATGGCGATTTATATGTATGAATTTTTTGCCAACGCTCTTTTCTTTTGTCGAATAAACTTCCTCCGTAATAAATTTATCACAGTCAAAGTGCAGTATACATCTCATCTAATATGCATTTCCAATAGATATGGTGATTTATTTCCTCATGGGTTTTCCGTGCCGTGCGTACGGAGCTGGATTAATATTTCGCCTTTGTTTTGTTCGTTGCGAAGGAGTTGTTTTGTTTGGTACGAACTATGGAGACCGCAGCCTCGTTGCGGTTACGTCGGCCGAGTTTGCAAAGGTAGCTCACCGCTGGAACTCGCGCTAGTAGTTTAGTATCGCTAAAAAAAAAAAGAAGTCGGAAAAGAATTAGTGAAACGTTTCGTAATCCAGTGCAACGGGAGCGTAAGGAATGAAGAACGCGGAGTAGTCCATTTAAGTGAAAAGGCTCTAAGATGAACTGTAAAGATAAATGGAGTTATTAGCGTGACTTAGATTTAAATACGCTTGTGTTACTAAGCTTGTGTTTCCACGAAATTTGCGTGTTTTCCGTCTGTTCTGTTACTTTTTTAATGCTTCGAGTCTATAATCACTGTACTAAAGAGGGTTAGGCCTGGTACCTTAGTGCATTCTTAAGTTGAACTTTAACTAAGGTCCACTTAGTACACCAGGCTAATTCATCAAATATATACAGGAGACTTGCTGAAGTGCCAGTTGATTCTCAACGGGGAAAATATGAAACTGCATGAGCTCGGATTCATCAGCGGAATTCGTCGTCAGGGGGACGGTTTGTTTACAACCTCAAAAACTTAGAAAATTTCCGTTAATTTTTATGAAAATTCACGGGATTTTGAACAGAAAACAATATTCGACGACCAAAATAAGAATCTTCATTCAATTTCCCTTCTCTTGGCGCTTGTCTCGATTTCATGCGACTATTCTTTCCTATTTAATTTTGCTAAAGAAGGAAACCCTGCACGCGATAAAAGTGAACTAAAATGCATGAGCTCTGATTCAACAGTTGAATTAGTCGTCAGGGGGACGGGTTGTTTACAATCACAAAATATCAAAAAAGGTTCGTCTATTTTATCAAAATTCTCGTAATTACGAGTCAAAAACGACATTCTACGACAATAATAAGAATATTTATTCAATTTCCTTTCTTTTGGTGCTTGTCTCGATTTCGTACGGCTATTCTTTCTTATTTAATTTTGCGAATGAAATAAACCCTGCCAGCGGTAAAAGTGAGCTTTGCATGTATTTCTTAAACAAGCACCAAGAGAAGGGAAATCGAACGAATATTCTTCTTTTGGTAGTTGAATATAACGTTGTTTTCTGTTCAAATTGCGTGAATTTTGATCAAATAAACGAAACTATTCTAAAATTTTGAGGTCTTAAGCAAACCGTCCACCCTATGACTAATTCCATTTAATCCGAACTTAGGCGTTTTCCTGCAAGAATACTTTTGGAATTGAGATCTTTGAGAANTCCCAGTGGGTGCGAAGTGACCTCAGCTGTTGAAGAGGTTAAAATAATGCAAATGCAAGTTTTGGGGAAATTTATATGTTTCGGAATTATCGGATTGCGATAGGTGCCCACCCTAGGAGGCATCAATACCGCTGTCCTTATCTTTGACTTCTTCGACGCTCATTTCGACATTTGTTTCGTCGATTTTAAGTCAATCAGTTAAGATTCATCAACCTCCGTTACAAAATTATCGAAAGACGCCTCAGATTCTTCGCCAATTACAATTTAATGTGGATTCTCATCATTGCTACTCTCTACGACAGTACTCAATTTTAGAATTTTAGTTTTCCGAGCCATGTATTAACACTTTGTGATCCGCTAAAATTTAAAGTCCATGTTCATAGCAACACGTTTGAAGTTTCCGGATGTCAAATGCGAAGCGAATTAAGGCGAAGTATACGAAGAATTCATTCTTTATACTATAAAATCATTAGAGTTCTTTGTAGAATGAATAGAGGAAGCATTTCAGGTGATCACATTGTTACCATGGCAGGGAAGTAAATTTTAATGGAAAAATATTCATTATAGAGGCGTTTCTATGGAGAGTTTTAGCATGATTGTTGGAAACCCAGGCCGTTAATTGTAGAAGCTTATTGTTGTTCGTGTAAACAGTTGAATGGATATTTTATTAAAAATTCTACCATACAGGTAGGTCACGATCCTACATCAATCAACACTGGTTAAAAGACAAGTTTAAATTAGAAATCAATAACTGTTCCTTATTAAATTACAATGTTGTCCGTTCTTTATTAAAGGTTTAGTTAATATATTGAAACAAAACCTTTAAAAGTTCTCATTTTAATAGTTCAAATATAAAAATTTATTGGGTGGCACAAAAGATGAAGATGATATTTAGCATAAATCTGGTATATATGAGATTACTTGTCCCGAATGAATGCGATGTAAATTACGTTGGACAGACCGAAAGAAGGGTAATCGTGTGGATTTTAGGAGCACCTCTCAGACGCATGGAAGAATTTTCACGTAACATTTCCATGGATGACGTTAATTTGATTTGTAATTTCAATTGTGGTCTTCATGACTTTGAAAATCTACATATTTATAAAAATAGGGAGTACCTTGTGAATTCTGAATTGACTTAGACTAGAATTTTTATAGTTATTGGGTTTCGTTTCCCTATTGGATTGTGTTTTTCCCTTTTCTGGAAATGTTTGCCACTTGCCACTCAATCTGACCCTGACGATGCCTTCATACATGGCGAAATGCCCATTGGGTAGTATCACATCGTTGTTGGTTTTGGAGTTCTTGTGATGTAAATTTCCTATAAACAGTGGTCAAATAATAGTAAAATTTGATTGCGGAATCTTAATTATAGTAAAACGATGACACGAACTCACCCCGAAAGGGAATGGCGATTTATATGTATGAATTTTTTGCCAACGCTCTTTTCTTTTGTCGAATAAACTTCCTCCGTAATAAATTGATCACAGTCAAAGTGCAGTATACATCTCATCTAATATGCATTTCCAATAGATATGGTGATTTATTTCCTCATGGGTTTTCCGTGCCGTGCGTACGGAGCTGGATTAATATTTCGCCTTTGTTTTGTTCGTTGCGAAGGAGTTGTTTTGTTTGGTACGAACTATGGAGACCGCAGCCTCGTTGCGGTTACGTCGGCCGAGTTTGCAAAGGTAGCTCACCGCTGGAACTCGCGCTAGTAGTTTAGTATCGCTAAAAAAAAAAAGAAGTCGGAAAAGAATTAGTGAAACGTTTCGTAATCCAGTGCAACGGGAGCGTAAGGAATGAAGAACGCGGAGTAGTCCATTTAAGTGAAAAGGCTCTAAGATGAACTGTAAAGATAAATGGAGTTATTAGCGTGACTTAGATTTAAATACGCTTGTGTTACTAAGCTTGTGTTTCCACGAAATTTGCGTGTTTTCCGTCTGTTCTGTTACTTTTTTAATGCTTCGAGTCTATAATCACTGTACTAAAGAGGGTTAGGCCTGGTTCTTTAGTGCATTCTTAAGTTGAACTTTAACTAAGGTCCACTTAGTTAAGTACACCAGGCTAATTCAGCAAATATATACAGGAGACTGGCTGAAGTGCCAGTTGATTCTCAACGGGGAAAATATGAAAATGCATGAGCTCGGATTCATCAGTGGAATTCGTCGTCAGGGGGACGGTTTGTTTACAACCTCAAAAACTTAGAAAAGTTACGTTTATTTGATCAAAATTCACGCAATTTTGAACAGAAAACAATATTCGACGACCAAAATAAGAATCTTTATTCAATTTCCCTTCTCTTGGCGCTTGTCTCGATTTCATGCGACTATTCTTTCTCATTTAATTTTGCAAAAGAAACAAACCCTACAAGCGATAAAAATGAACTAAAATGCATGAGCTCTGATTCAACAGTTGAATTAGTCGTCAGGGGGACGGGTTGTTTACAATCACAAAATATCAAAAAAGTTTCGTCTATTTTATCAAAATTCTCGTAATTTCGAATCGAAAACGATATTCTACGACCATAATAAGAATCTTTATTCANCTTCCCTTTTTTCGTAGTGAACGGATGCGGTTTTTGGTACGTTAGGAACGAATTATAATCGTTTCCCTCCAGTCGTTGCGGTTCGCGTCGTTCCGGGAAACATTCGTATCATTTGACGTCGTTTTTCACTCGACGGCGCGAAGCACCAGGTTTGAGTACGCGTCCAAGGCGCAACATTCGATAAATAGTGCGTTTGAATCAGTTCTCAATCTCCTTGGAGACTTTATGTGGAGTTGAAGGACTGATGGCTTATTGTGGATGGGAAATTCTTAAAGATATATCGACTATGATATACTATGGTTAGACTATGGTTATGGAATGTCTTAAAGATTCATGTAGTGGTGTAGATGGTTAAAGGTGGCAGAATTAGTATTCTATACATGTTCCTTCTGCTGTATGTAGATGAATGGGACATTATCATTTACCTTTTGATTAAGGATAGAGGAAAATGTATCTTTCTTTTACGTCTGTCTCAGTGGTCTCAGTCTTGCTCAGCCGTTTTAATATTGAAAGTACTGAGGTGTGTGAGATACTCATTAATGGCATTCATATTGACTTTCGTGAAAAATTAAATCAGTTGAATCATTGTACTGTACGTATGTGGAAGTTTTCTCGTAGCATTTTGGCTCTGTTAGCAAAGAATGGGAAACTGCCCCATTCCTCATCTTTTCTATTTGACTTTTCCTCTCTCCAAAGTTTTTTGTTGCTGGTGGAGGGAGTTGTGATCCAACTTGCCTGTACAACTTTACTAAAAATCATGGGTGTTTGACAATAGTATTGGTTGTCAAAAAATTGTCAATTTAAAATTTAGAATAATAACGAGAATCGAGGCTGTCCCTTGGCATGAGTCAANTCGTGAAGAGGAATTGATTATCACGAGGTTGTTTCAATCGCATTAACGATGATCTCGGTATCTTAACAGATATTCCCATAAGTTTCGGGCTGTGGGTGTGAATCATTCGTGAGCTCGCGTCCCATTTCCAGGAGTTTCTTTCTCTCTTAAGTGAGCGGCGCGCGGATAGCAGTTCGGAATTTCCGACGCAGTAATATTAGATATCTCACCTCTCAGGTTCATTCGTTATGGAAGTTTCCGACAATTACATAATCCCGCTCCAGAATTTCCATGCGCTCACGTACGCTCGTGGGTGAAAGTCTTTCGGCGACTGCAGCACGGCCGAAGATCGTACGGGGCGCTCTAACGCCGAACTAATGTTTTTAGATCAAGGCATTTTTGATGCTATCGCGCGGGGACGCCGAGGTAACTCACGTTCGTTAATTAACTAGTGCGGCGTGTTTCACTTCGGCTTTTGCCGAGCCAAAACTATTTTTAAGGACGCTGGTACTTATTGATCGCGACTCATTGCCATTTGCATTGTTGATTCCCGTTTATTCCTCGGATTTGTTCGATTGTTGACCCGCCGGTCGTCGTTTTGGATTAATTAAGCACGTTCTTCCCCGTTGTTGGCAGCGAGAGGGCATATATCCCGCCATAATTATCTTTCGAGTTCGGGAATTAGTCGGTTGAAGAAAGAAGGGGGAGTTTTGCGCGAAAATTCCCCAGTCGCCGACGAAATATGGAGCGCGCGCGAGTACTTGTTCATTTTTGTTACATCATAGCTGTCATCCAAGAATAAGCCGAAGAAAGGACATATCGAGTCTTTGACCTACTTCGCTACCTATGCAGAGAGCCCTAGCCCTTGAATACTTCGTTGGACGGTATTGAGAGGGATGTAGAAAAACAAATTATTTTTCAGGCATTAACAATGCTAGACTTAACCGTTAGTGAGTTAACTACTCTAATTTACTTTCATTCGTGGGTTTTTTTTAAACTTTCGACGGGTCTATTTCTCGAGCTATTGGCACGCTAATCGTTTTCACGCGCATCAACGTTCGAATGACAGAAGGATTGGTTAATGGGAAGCAACGAGTGTTATCAACAGAATTTTGAAACGCATTGGTGCATTCAAAACGAATTGCGCAGTTCTATTGGTCGTCGAGTCTCGTCGTTACTACGGAGATTCGTCTAAACTAGTTTGTTTATCCGAATGCTCGGAAAGGTTTTTAGAATGCCATTACCGACCAAATCTTCTTATATTTTCACGAAGATAATACATAGTTGCGTTTCGATTTCATGAAATATATGCCGATTTTTTCTCTCTGAAACGCAGTTTGTTTAATAAAGCGATTCAGGTACGTAACTTTCCAGACTTCCCTTTTTTCGTAGTGAACGGATGCGGTTTTTGGTACGTTAGGAACGAATTATAATCGTTTCCCTCCAGTCGTTGCGGTTCGCGTCGTTCCGGGAAACATTCGTATCATTTGACGTCGTTTTTCACTCGACGGCGCGAAGCACCAGGTTTGAGTACGCGTCCAAGGCGCAACATTCGATAAATAGTGCGTTTGAATCAGTTCTCAATCTCCTTGGAGACTTTATGTGGAGTTGAAGGACTGATGGCTTATTGTGGATGGGAAATTCTTAAAGATATATCGACTATGATATACTATGGTTAGACTATGGTTATGGAATGTCTTAAAGATTCATGTAGTGGTGTAGATGGTTAAAGGTGGCAGAATTAGTATTCTATACATGTTCCTTCTGCTGTATGTAGATGAATGGGACATTATCATTTACCTTTCGATAAAGGATAGAGGAAAATGTATCTTTCTTTTACGTCTGTCTCAGTGGTCTCAGTCTTGCTCAGCCGTTTTAATATTGAAAGTACTGAGGTGTGTGAGATACTCATTAATGGCATTCATCTTGGTCTCTCCTCATTGATTATCGTGAAAAATTAAATCTGTTGAATCATTGTACTGTGCGTATGTGGAAGTTTTCTCGTAGCATTTTGGCTCTGTTAGCAAAGAATGGGAAACTGCCCCATTCCTCATCTTTTCTAATTGACTTTTTCTCTCTCCGAAGTTTTTGTTGCTGGTGGAGGGAGTTGTGATCCAACTTGCCTGTACAACTTTACTAAAAATCATGGGTGTTTGACAATAGTATTGGTTCCTTATCTTGACTGTTTGTTAATCTGAGGGTCGTTTAAAAAATTGTCTATTTAAAATTTAGAATAATAATGA
>APVN02036689.1:0-11728 GCA_000376725.2 Ladona fulva
TGGACCATTTTTATAATGTATATTTTTAATCCTTCAATGCTCTTAAATTATGTTTTCTAATTTTATACATGAGTAAAAGTTGCTTGCATACTGCAAGCTTTACAGTTATAGATACAAGTTTTGCATAGGTTTAATTTCAGGAAGTGCCAAAAATCAAAATCTGATGTTTATGTGCCCTAACATTGAACCATGGAACAATTGGGAAGTAGACTATCTAAAATAGACACATGGTCACAAACTTTTTACGTGCCAAGTAATATCTAATGAGCTCTATGGAAAATACTGAATAAAGATATATGCTTTTTAGCAGCACCATGTATTTTGAACAGGCAAATTTAAACCGTCCTAGCATTGAACCCAATAGTTAAGGTAGTTGTCTGGTTACTATTACAATTCAGAAGTTCCACCTTTATATATCATGATGGTATTATAGTAATATCACATCCAGAAGTAGCTAAATGTATGATTCAAGTTTCCTTCCACCCAAGTGGGATTATGTATGCTTTTGATTAGGACATAGGAAGTAATTGTAGAGATGTTAAAATTGTTATTTGACTAAGAAAATATTTATATTTTTATAATTTAAAATTAGGTGTGAAGGATATTAGTTACCTATAATAAGAATTCTTTTAATTTTATCGGGCCATGCATAATAACAAAAATCGTAGGCAAATTATAATTATGCCAGACGCAGGAAGGCGGCTTGCAGGATATTTATGTAGATCTAGATGTAAATGAAGAAAGAGAATAGACAAAATTGATACATCAAAGGAGGAAGCATTGGATAGGACATGCTCTAAGAAAGAACTGCCTACTTAAAGATAAGCTAGTATATAATTAATAATTACTTCGCTAGGTATTAGGGGTTGGGTTGGCTTTGGTTGGGTTAGGTTTTGTTGGGTTGGTTTGCTATGGTTTTTTAACAAAAATGTCTTCAATTCTGTATTACATTTTGGTGTATTCCTGTAATTTACTGTCTCCATCGCTTTTTTAGAAATTGGGGGTTGTGTTGGCTTAGGTTGGGTTGGGTTGGCTTACTTTGGTTTTTAAAGGAAAAATATCTTCAATTCTCTATTATATGTTGGCATATACCTGTTATTTTCAGTCTCCAATGCTTTTTTAAAATCAGCATGTATAGGAACGGAAGCCTCCTCTGCCTACACATACGATGATTGAAAAATTGGAAAAAACTTCCTATCATTCTATTTTCTTATTCTTTTTCAGTATATCTAGTCTCTTTTTTCTTGTTTAAAGGTATGGAGAAGGAGTGTTTAAATTAAAGTGGTGGGAAAATTAAACCTTCACAAGGAGGAAACATAAGGCTTCACTCACAAGTTTTGTAAAATAAGTACGTGATTTAGTTTCCTACAGACAAATATGTGAATACTTAAAACTAAATACCTTCGTCTTGATTGATTATTACTTTCTCCTTTGTTTTGTGCAAATATATTTCTTCACTAACGTTCGCTCGCTACGGACATTTTCCCGGGTGTGTGCCCGAGCACTCCAGATGCGGGATTACAGGGAAGATGTGGGAGGATGGGTAAAAAGCTCTTGGGTTATCATCCAGGTGAATTCCGGTGACCATGTCGCCAACGCTTCGACGGCCGACGAAACGTTGGCGACATGGTCACCGGAATTCATCTGGATGATAACCCAATAGCTTTTTACCCAAGCGTTCCACCAGGAAATCCTCAAGTCATTATGTGGGAGGATGTTTGGGTGCTTATAAAACTCCTTCCACTTAGAAAAACCCTGAACGCAATGGATGGTCATGATGTTTTCGGAGGTATTCTCATAGTGGATGAGAAAATTTGTCATTTCTTGTCTAGCTTACCTCACATGTGGTTATTACAGTGTGATGAATGTATTTTCACCATTCGCTCTGCGTCAGTGAACAGCTGATGATGATTGATGATTATTTTGAGGCGGTGTCCCTACATAGAGGGCCAAAGGCACTTAGACCTATTTGGTCCATTGTGCCATCCGCCATAATATACGAAATTACCCATGGAGTCCTATGGCTTTACAAAAGGCCAAGATGCACCCCATGGGCAAGTCCCTAACATCCCTAGGTTCCTGAAAGAGGGTGCCCATGAGACGAAGCCACGTCCTGGCAATAGCCAGGCATGACACAGAAGATGGATTGTAGATTCCTCTTCNATCATTTCAATAGATATATCATTCATTCATTTTATATCATCATAAATATATCAAAATAAATCATCATAAAAGTATCATTTCAATACATATTTCATTCATTCATTTTAAATTATCATAAACAATTCATTATAAAAATATCATTTCAATACATAAAAATATATACCAAAAACTTGTTATAAACATATACAAACTATATTAAAAATATTTCTAGTCAGTTTAAAGTCGAGATTGGTGAAGTCTTTTCTTTAACTCCGAAATAGAGGAATTGAAGAAATCAAAGTCAACATCATTTGCATCTCTCATGAACCTTGAAAATGGTGTAAAATAGCTGTAGTTTGGTTTATGATATGCAACTTGGAAAGGAGCTGTATTTCTTGTAGCTCTTTGAGGAACATTGATATTAATATAAGAGAGCAGTTCTGGTGAATCAATGACATTTAATAATAGTTTCTGAAGAAAAGTTATACCAAATACCCTTCTTCTCTCCCGCAATGTCTCCATTTCCAATACAGTCAATCTATTTTCATATTCCAGGTGCGCAAACTTAAAACGATAGGCAAGGGATCTGACAAATCTTTGTTGAACTTGTTCAAGCATTTGTGTATTTTCTTTATAAAATGGAGACCAGACAAGGCAGCCGTATTCAAGAATTGGTCTCACAAGACTATTGTACAAAAACTTAACACTATTTACATTCCTAAAATCCCTACTGAATCTTAAAATAAAGCCTAACATTTTCATAGCTTTTGTTTTAATCATGGTATAATGTAAGGTGAAACTTAATTTTGAATCAAAGATGATCCCCAGGTCCCTGATACAGTTAACTCTAGCAAGGGACTGATCCCTCAAGAAGTAGTTAAATATTAATGGATTTAATCTTCTTGAAAAAGACATGCACGAGGATTTATCTAAATTAATTGGCAAGAGGTTGACTTCACTCCAAGATAGGAGCTTGTCAAGACTGTATTGTAACAGATAACACTCATCAAGAGATTTGACACAAGAGTATATTTTTAGGTCATCTGCGTACAGCAAGAACCTTAATGGGGAAATAATTTCACAAATATCATTAATAAATAAATTAAATAGTATAGGTCCTAAGTGAGAGCCTTGAGGTACTCCTGATGCGATATGATACACTTTGGACCTTGTAGAATTAATTTTAACATACTGCTTACGATTTGATATATAACATTTTAACCAGCATAATAAATTACCATGTATACCCAGAGTCTCTAATTTCTTGATCAGTATCATGTGATTCACTTTATCAAATGCTTTACTAAAGTCTAAATAAATTACATCAGTTTGTCCCCCTTTTTCCATTACATCCAAAATAAATTTCTGTAGAATCAATAAATTAGTACTAGTACTCCTACCACTAAAAAATCCATGTTGGTTTACGTTGATAATGTTTTTGAGTAGAGGTGATAATTTATCAACCACAAGGCTCTCCAATATTTTGGCCAGACAAGACTGGATAACTATTGGACGGTAGTTTTTAATATCACTCCTATCACCACTTTTAATGGGTAATGAAGTCAAGAGTCACAAATATCCTTATATCAGGACCGATCTTGCAAGAATATGAAAGGTATCTGGCATTAAGAATGGGTATCATCTTAAAGATACGTATATTTAACGCAGATGAAACGGTTTTTTTATAATCTACTTTCTGATAAAACAATTGCAAGGAAAGGTGAATCATGCCATGGTGTAAAGCACAGTAAGGAAAGATTTACTAACTCATTCAGTGCAAATGGTGATGATTCAGAAGAACTCACCATTTGTGATCGGAGAGTTTTCCAAGCCTTGCTGTTTTAAAGACGTGAAGAAAATGCCTTGCCCTTACAGCAGCAATTCAAGTGGATGACTACATCCCTTTTTAGAAAATGGATGCAGACATTAAATGCTTGCATGGGTGGACAAAATAGGAAGATTCAAGCAGTAAAGACAAGATAACTTTATGAAACATAAAGGTAATATTTTTCTCACCAAATTGTACAAGTAAGTTGTAGCCATTGGACTAAGGTGTGGTATCTCAGATTAAGAGAGAATATAGGAAACAGCTTGTGCAGTATTTTTTAAGGAACATAGAAAACTGTAAAGAACATTCAAAGCTAAAATGTAACATTCTCCTAGCCATGCAAAGGATGTGTATGATATGGGAAAATCTGAAACCCTCATTCATTGAAAATTGTTTCCATAGGGGTGGGTTTTGAAGAAATGAAGAAGGTATGACAAATATTAACAAAGAATGGGCTGAAATATTAAAACATGTCCAAATGGATAACATATCTTTTGAGGATTTTGTAATAGAGAACTTGGGACTTCAGGCATCACTGCTGAAAGTGTTTATTTTCATTCTGAGGCAGAAAGCAGTGATGATTCTGAAGATGAGGAAGTTGAAATTGTTCAGCCAGAAAACTGTGAAGTGAATACTGCACTTGCAGTATTAAAGAGAATTATTATTATTATTATTGCATAAAGTTTTAGATTGATAGCTTTAAATTTCCTTAAATAGCCTGTTTACACCTTTTTAAATGAGAATTATTTGTTTTCTAATATTTGTATATTTATTACTGTGATATTCTATTAAAAACTTTTGAGATAATTGGTGACTTGTCTTTCCATTATCTTACATACCATAGGTGTTATACTAATCAGCCTGTAATTCTCTACATCTGTTTTAGCTCCCTCTTTGTAAATTGGTATAATTTTTGGCTTTCTCCAGTCCTTGGGAATGAAATTATCTTTGAGAATTTCTTGAAATAAAACCTTTAAATATCAAATAGTTTGTTGATCCCAGTTTTAATAAATCTCCTGAAATATTGTCTGGCCTGCAAGATATATTACTCTTCTATTTATCTAGTTGTTTCCTGATCATCTTGTAACTAATACAATTTATTTTAAAGGAAAACGGGTAAGGGTGACTTTGCGCAAGATGGTGCGCACCCAGGAAAAATCCCAAGGAAGAATGGACTTGAAAAAAGTCTGACGGGACCGGGAACACAAAGTCTCCCGAATGGCTTGGAGAAATGTTCTGCCGGGATAGCTCAACGGACAGAGCACCCGACCGGCAATTAGGAGACCCGGGTTCGTTTCCCGGTCCCGTCAGACTTTTTTCAAGTCCATTCTTCCTTGGGANAAATTTCAAACACTAATTATAATAAATAACTGGGACTAATTTTAAACCTAAAAGCCGGTATATCGGCCACTTGGGCTTTTTGGGAAGACTTGCTGTGGCTTATATATCAGCCTTCTGGGATGAAAAGGCTAAATATATAATAGTCCTTGGCTATATAGTCACTCAATTCAAGTAATTTGTTCCATGAAGATTAATTGATGATTTTAAAAGAAAGATCGTTTTTTTCAGACTTGTTCAGCCTTGAAATGTTTCCTTTATTTACATAACACTAGGATTTATGCTCCCAAAATATTTATTGGAAGTTTATTTATTGAATATCTGCATCAATGTACTGAATGTTTGAGAATTTTGTGACAATCTTGGAAATTGGTAATATTGTAGATGATTTTTACTTTTAGGATTTCACCTTTGATTACCACCTAACTATACATAAAATGAAATTTATGCTTCTATGTTCAATTTTCAGGGCCACATCAGAGTGGAAGTATTACCAGCTCATTCCAGTATGTAGGATTTGAAAGAGATGTCTTCAGAGTTATAAGAGATCACTTCCGCAATTTGGAATTTCCCTTAATAACTGCATGTCTTTATGAAAGTTTTATGAATGCCTATTCATATGTCAAATACATTGAATCTGTAAGCCATACTGAAACAAGTGAAGCTAAATTTCAAAGTGCTGAATCCAAAGTTCCTAGTAAATCATTAGAAGATCTTTTCCACAATGTGGCTCCAGTTACGAAGGAAAGATATAGTAAACCTGAAAGTATCTCACACCCACCAGCTAGGGAAAGCTACCAGTCACATGAAGCTAGTGGCATTTCTCTCAACAGCTCAAAGGTCTCTTCAAGCAACAAAGTGGTTACAGATAAAGTTAGTCCAACAAAATTTGATGATAGTGTGAGTAGTAATCCTAGTAATATGGAAAGCTTACAATTTATAAATACTGATAAACTTTTCTCTGCATCTCTACCTCCAAATACCTGTTTTGAAACGGCTTTCACATCTGAAAGCCCTGTAACTCGTATAATTCCGAGGAAATTGGTGGAGGATATTCATCTGTCTCATAAACAAAGATGTAGCAAAAGTTTATCCAGGAATGCTTCTTTTGTTGAGCCCCATTCACTTAGTCTAGGGACTAATCATTTCAGTGTTCCCTCAGCTTCTTTCTCAAGTAAAATTAAGCGTAATGCAAGTGCTTCTAATGTAACTGATAGCAATTTTCAAGGACAATGTGTGAAAACAAACCCTGTAAGATATTCATATTCCAATGTTAAATGTCCTGAAAGTTGCTCAGAGTCCTTGCCCAGTTACACTGGCTTTACTTCTGCTCCCATTAGTAATAGTGATAAGCATGCTTTATTGGCAAATCAAGGAAAGCTTAAGAAGAGTCTACCTGAGGAATCGGAGGAGAATGTTAAAAGAAAGAAGAAAATAAAAAGTGAAAATGTCATGAAGGTGCAACATGTGAGAAATCAGTCTGGAGGTTACATAAATCTGGCATTGTCGTATTCTGCTGATGAAATAGGAAAATCCGAGTGCTTCGATCAGCTACTTGGAGAAGATTTAGATTATAATGCTGCTCTTGAGACTCTTCAGAATTTAATGAAGTGTTCCTCAAGCTATGAAGAGAGGAAACCTCATTCAGACTCATGTGATGAAATAGGAAACCTGAATTACTCAAGTGCTTCTAGTCTTTGGTCATATCACACAGCTGATTCAGGTGAACATTCATTTCACACACCAACACCACCATTGTCAAGCTTTCAGGAGAGTGATGATGTCAGAAACTGGGCATGTGATATTATTACAAACTCGGGTAAGTATTATAGTTTCTCCTAATTTGTTTTGATAAATTAGAAAATCTTAGAGAATTGTGAAAGCAAATCAACTTTTGTGAAATGTTTCCCAAGAAAAGAAGGAATTAATTTTAAGGGAGAGTTCATCCTGTTAATGAACATTGACTACATTGCCATGCAGCTTTGTAGTCAAATTTGACTAGTTATGAGGTCAGGATGATTTAAACTTTGTTATTTAAAGAAAAATATATTTGTGCTTAACAATGTTGCATTAATTCAACGATCATAAACCTTTCTCTGAAGGTATTCAGACTCTGAAGGGGCAACAGTTGGGAATAGAACTTCTACAACTTCTATTACTTTTGCTGCCACCTGTCAATAGATATAAATTACAACTGTTGCTTTGCTTCATGAGTAACATAGAAGATAATGGAAGACTAGTTTTGGAAGATGGTGTATGCACTAGAAATTTGGTAAGTACCCAATGCAGACTTTAGAAATGCAGTTAATGTTAGAGAGAATTTGGAGTTTATTTAAATTATTTTTCAGCTTCTAGACACCTTCACTAACAGTATTCTTCGGCCTGAATTGCCTCAGCAAGGTGATGAGAATATTTCAAGACATATTGTTGCTTTTTTCCTTGATAACCATGAGATTCTCTTCGATGTGCCTTCAGGTCTGAAAGCTGAGGTAGATTTGCATCTAGCTCAAATGAATAAACAAGTGAGTGGTAAATTTGTCATGACTTTCTCCAAAAAGAGAAATCTATGAAAATTTAGATATTTGAATAACTAGGAACTCTTTACTTACTACTTAAATATACTCACTCTTTCCATTTCAACCTATAACTTGATTGCAAAATAAAATTTGTCTACTAAATCAAATTTTTGTGGTTCTTAATCTATGAAAACTTGGTCAAACAAGTTTCAAAACTTGTGGAAGTGAATGCTTTTTCATTAGAAATTACAATTCAACCTATATATGAGTAAGAAGCTAATATTGATATTAATTTGGTGTTTCAGATTTCAGGCTCTAATGGGCAACATGAATATTGATGATTTTTTACTATCTAGCCAAACTAGTGGCCTGTGGATAATGAAAAATGCTATTGATAAAGAGCCTTTACATCTTTCATTCAACCAAGCACAACTATTTCCTCGCTGGATTTTAGCTGCAATGAAATCCCTTATTGATTGTAAGTAACGATGGTGAAATAATATTACTTAGATGATTTACAAATGTTAATTGACTTATTAGCCTTTTCACTCTCACATCCATTTCATCTTTTCACCCAAATAAGAACAGGCATTATTCTAAGATATTTCTGCTATATTAAAAAAATTACCATTGTTACAGATTTACAGCTGTAAGTTTGAAAACATTCCTTAATGTGTGAAAAGGTTGATAGATTTGATAAATTAAATTTGTTTTTTCTTTTGAAATTTCAAACACTAATTATAATAAATAACTGGGACTAATTTTAAACCTAAAAGCCGGTATATCGGCCACTTGGGCTTTTTGGGAAGACTTGCTGTGGCTTATATATCAGCCTTCTGGGATGAAAAGGCTAAATATATAATAGTCCTTGGCTATATAGTCACTCAATTCAAGTAATTTGTTCCATGAAGATTAATTGATGATTTTAAAAGAAAGATCGTTTTTTTCAGACTTGTTCAGCCTTGAAATGTTTCCTTTATTTACATAACACTAGGATTTATGCTCCCAAAATATTTATTGGAAGTTTATTTATTGAATATCTGCATCAATGTACTGAATGTTTGAGAATTTTGTGACAATCTTGGAAATTGGTAATATTGTAGATGATTTTTACTTTTAGGATTTCACCTTTGATTACCACCTAACTATACATAAAATGAAATTTATGCTTCTATGTTCAATTTTCAGGGCCACATCAGAGTGGAAGTATTACCAGCTCATTCCAGTATGTAGGATTTGAAAGAGATGTCTTCAGAGTTATAAGAGATCACTTCCGCAATTTGGAATTTCCCTTAATAACTGCATGTCTTTATGAAAGTTTTATGAATGCCTATTCATATGTCAAATACATTGAATCTGTAAGCCATACTGAAACAAGTGAAGCTAAATTTCAAAGTGCTGAATCCAAAGTTCCTAGTAAATCATTAGAAGATCTTTTCCACAATGTGGCTCCAGTTACGAAGGAAAGATATAGTAAACCTGAAAGTATCTCACACCCACCAGCTAGGGAAAGCTACCAGTCACATGAAGCTAGTGGCATTTCTCTCAACAGCTCAAAGGTCTCTTCAAGCAACAAAGTGGTTACAGATAAAGTTAGTCCAACAAAATTTGATGATAGTGTGAGTAGTAATCCTAGTAATATGGAAAGCTTACAATTTATAAATACTGATAAACTTTTCTCTGCATCTCTACCTCCAAATACCTGTTTTGAAACGGCTTTCACATCTGAAAGCCCTGTAACTCGTATAATTCCGAGGAAATTGGTGGAGGATATTCATCTGTCTCATAAACAAAGATGTAGCAAAAGTTTATCCAGGAATGCTTCTTTTGTTGAGCCCCATTCACTTAGTCTAGGGACTAATCATTTCAGTGTTCCCTCAGCTTCTTTCTCAAGTAAAATTAAGCGTAATGCAAGTGCTTCTAATGTAACTGATAGCAATTTTCAAGGACAATGTGTGAAAACAAACCCTGTAAGATATTCATATTCCAATGTTAAATGTCCTGAAAGTTGCTCAGAGTCCTTGCCCAGTTACACTGGCTTTACTTCTGCTCCCATTAGTAATAGTGATAAGCATGCTTTATTGGCAAATCAAGGAAAGCTTAAGAAGAGTCTACCTGAGGAATCGGAGGAGAATGTTAAAAGAAAGAAGAAAATAAAAAGTGAAAATGTCATGAAGGTGCAACATGTGAGAAATCAGTCTGGAGGTTACATAAATCTGGCATTGTCGTATTCTGCTGATGAAATAGGAAAATCCGAGTGCTTCGATCAGCTACTTGGAGAAGATTTAGATTATAATGCTGCTCTTGAGACTCTTCAGAATTTAATGAAGTGTTCCTCAAGCTATGAAGAGAGGAAACCTCATTCAGACTCATGTGATGAAATAGGAAACCTGAATTACTCAAGTGCTTCTAGTCTTTGGTCATATCACACAGCTGATTCAGGTGAACATTCATTTCACACACCAACACCACCATTGTCAAGCTTTCAGGAGAGTGATGATGTCAGAAACTGGGCATGTGATATTATTACAAACTCGGGTAAGTATTATAGTTTCTCCTAATTTGTTTTGATAAATTAGAAAATCTTAGAGAATTGTGAAAGCAAATCAACTTTTGTGAAATGTTTCCCAAGAAAAGAAGGAATTAATTTTAAGGGAGAGTTCATCCTGTTAATGAACATTGACTACATTGCCATGCAGCTTTGTAGTCAAATTTGACTAGTTATGAGGTCAGGATGATTTAAACTTTGTTATTTAAAGAAAAATATATTTGTGCTTAACAATGTTGCATTAATTCAACGATCATAAACCTTTCTCTGAAGGTATTCAGACTCTGAAGGGGCAACAGTTGGGAATAGAACTTCTACAACTTCTATTACTTTTGCTGCCACCTGTCAATAGATATAAATTACAACTGTTGCTTTGCTTCATGAGTAACATAGAAGATAATGGAAGACTAGTTTTGGAAGATGGTGTATGCACTAGAAATTTGGTAAGTACCCAATGCAGACTTTAGAAATGCAGTTAATGTTAGAGAGAATTTGGAGTTTATTTAAATTATTTTTCAGCTTCTAGACACCTTCACTAACAGTATTCTTCGGCCTGAATTGCCTCAGCAAGGTGATGAGAATATTTCAAGACATATTGTTGCTTTTTTCCTTGATAACCATGAGATTCTCTTCGATGTGCCTTCAGGTCTGAAAGCTGAGGTAGATTTGCATCTAGCTCAAATGAATAAACAAGTGAGTGGTAAATTTGTCATGACTTTCTCCAAAAAGAGAAATCTATGAAAATTTAGATATTTGAATAACTAGGAAACATATTCTTTTTTTCATTGCTGCAAGGAATGGATCAATTGTGAGATATTTTTAAAAAGAATAAATTTGTCACCCAAATTTGTTTGAATGATGTTAAATCACTCTGTTATGCTTGCATAAGTTGAAATTTTTAGTTTGCAGTTTGAATAAGGTTGACTTACACTATATTTTTGTAATTGATTTTTAACCTTACATTAAAAGACATTCTTCAGAATTAGTAGACTAACGATTATTTGTTTTTTGAAAATTTATCTCTCTAATATTACTTTACTGTTTCTTTGGGAAAAACTACACGAAAACAAAGATTTAACATTTTAATGGCAAAGGCCTTTGTGAAGCTTATAAATCTGCAGGGTTATGGTTGCTTTAAATGTCAGCTCTTTTTTAATTTTTTTCAGAAGACTAACTTTTTAACCTAATGAATCTCAAATTTAGGGCTTTGATTTCATGAAAGGATCAGTAACATTACTCATGATGTTGATAATTACTGCTCATGCTTTTTTAGCTCTCCACTATATAATCTCCATTGTGTTTATACTAAATCATCTGAAATTAGGATTTTTAATATGAAATTCATTGCAAAACTGT
>APVN02036696.1:0-11002 GCA_000376725.2 Ladona fulva
TCGGTCAAAGAATAAATTCAGCATCAAACATAATGCTCATTTTTCGAAATATAGATTAATAAAAAAGAAAATCCTTTAAATATTTACAGTTAAATGGTGCCTGCTCTTGGATTGTAGACCACCCATAGACAAATTCTGGCTACGGCAGTCTTTCTCCCCAGTTCATCCCTTATGTATGCATCAGCTCAAAATAGGGATTGGAGAACAATGTGTTCTTTTTCTAGATCAACGTATCCTCCAGCTTTTGCATTTTAACAATGTGGTCGTTAATTTATTCCATGCATTGCCGCTCTTTCACGCTACGTTACCTGGATCGTCTGATCTGTATTCTTCTTTCATTCTTTCTAATCGCTCCCGACTCGGATCCTTCATTTCCCTCCCCCACCACTCCCCTCTTAATCCACCAACTCTTTCCGCCTTACGAATTCTTGCTCCTTCTTCAAACTTCGAGATCCTCACTTACGCAACTACTCTCTAAACCTCTTATCCCGGATCTAACCGTCAGAGCACGTGCATCCCTTCTCTGCCTTCCATTCTTCGCCGTAGTGGACCCTGGTATTCAGATCTTTAACTCTCTTATCGCACTTCTCAACCCCTCTGGATTTATTTTCCTTTTCACGGCGTAACTTGATTCACCTACCACTTTCGTTTATCTCCCTCTCTGAGATATTTCCGTCGAAGCTGTTTCTCGTTCTCGCTGTCCTTGATTGAATTGCAGAAGTGAACGAAATTGAATTTTAATTTGCAAAGGTGATCTTTTGTGCTTGCTTAATAAATATCTATGATTTAATAGCACTTGATGATTTCACGAACTATTTAACAATTAAGTGACGGGGGTGATTTAAATGGAACCGCACGTTCAATGACGATATAAATTTTTAAAGTGCCATCATATATAAATCATAACTATTATTCTATATGCGCAAGATCAATGACATTTTGAATTTTCTTTTTCATAGTACTATTTGTCCTAAAATAGATTAATACATATAATGACAAAACTTGTACAAATCCAAAATTTATAGTTCAATAATTAAATGTTATTTAATCAATAAAATAATCGTTCATCCTTACGCCAATGGTAAAAATTGCTCTTGATCTAATTAAGTACAAAATAATTTATTAAGGTTTTGATTTTGGCAAGATTGACACTATCTACCCTACTGCTCTTTTAACTACTAGTACATACTTTAGGATCAAAAAAGGAAGAGTGAGCTATCGAAGGTTGACGTTAAATTAAAGGCAACTGCTTTTTAGGTAGAATTACCGAAGTATGAAACTAAATCACAGAATACTGTTGCAGTAAGCTATGAATAAGGATCACCATCTAAAGAATATTGGAATGATATATTTCATTTGAAATCACAAAATACTGTTGCAGCAAGCGATGAATAAGGATTATCTTCTTAAGAATTGGAATGATATATTTCATTTGCATTTATTTTCACTCTCAACAAAAGAACAGTGCTGCATTCATCAGTTTGCATACGAATGAAAAACAAAATTAGAGGATTTCCTTTTATGAATATACATTAGGAACTTTTATTAGGTATAATATAGCCGATGATGTTTTACTCTGTTAGTGGTGTTAAAAATCGGTTGTGGTTGATCGTAAAGCTTTTTATTTAAAGAAAACTGTTGAGAAGATAGGTTATCTAGTTGCGCGAAATTAGTAACTTTTTTTCCAATAAACGTATGTATTACGAAATCTGCAGGTAAAATAAAAACGGGAAAAAGGTAATTCATCTGCGTCCTGTGATACCCTTTCATTATTTAAAGAGTCCACTAATGATAAAAGTTTTGAAATCCCTTCTCCATAAGCTGCATAATCCCTTGAGCATGGACAAATTACGCAAATAGAGCTACTTCAAAATCCAGTAAATATAAAAGATACTCCCAGATTATTAACCCCATACCATTTTAGACCGGTTGAGAAAATTTCTGCTGTGGTACCTAGGATATATTCTCCATCAAAGACACTTTGAATGGGCCTCTCTGAAGAATTGCTACTCCATCCTGGGTGGTATAAATCTCGGAGAAATAAACAACACGTTACGCACACACCAAAGCTCAGAGCGGCCAATAAAATACTTTCTCTGGGGAAGACGATGACAATCCCCTTCCTCACGGAGAACATGAAAAGCTGGGAAATGGAGGCCATTTGCATCAAATCGCAGCGCTCCTTCTTTTTTAGTCAAAGAGACTCTCCTTGGGTGACTCCGAGAAGGAAGTTCTGCTTCCAAACCTCTCATCTGCTGGAGATCTCAACCGTCATACGGAGCATTTGCCTTTGAAATCAAAGAAGGGAACGCTTTGCTTCACTCTTTAAAAAAAAATCTCGCAATTTCTTAGGAGACAAAAAGAAGCCCGCTCTCAGACTTATAACTCCCGAGAAATGAATCCTTATTCTTTGGATGCCACAGTCTCGGATTTTTCATGGAGTATAACGCAGCACTTTTTGATATTTAACAGTGTACTCTGATCAAAAGCGAAAGAGAGCGGAGAAAAGAAGTCTGTGATTACTATAAAGTTGCGAAAAACGTTTGCAGATTAATATCATTCGCTGACAAAAAAGTGGCTTTTCTTGTGGCCGCGATTGTGTTCAATTTGATATTTTATGGAGGACGGTAAACACGTAGGAAGAAACGGATCCAGACGCGTATCCAAGAGGTGGTTTTCGGGGTTCAACCGCCCCCACCCCTATGTGAACAGAGCCTACAATAAACGAGAGCATGTAAAATGATCGCATCTCGAAATTATGTCATGCAAACACCGCTGGACACTCGCAAAGTATACATGTTAAAAAAATCAGTCTCTATTTTCATTAGCTTTTGGGCGGAAGTATTCCTGTCCCTGGACTTTATGTATTACGCTGTTTAATCTAACGCTCTAAATTCCCATAAGGATAAAACCTGGCAACGTCCCTGAGCAAATACATAATTACATTACTAGGCGAATAAAATATTTCATTAGCATTTTAAATTTAGCACTATATAAAATACATCGGCTTCTTTGATTGATCACATTTAAATTCTGTACTACATTCTTTAGCATTAAAATTTCATTTAAATCATCACTGAATAAAGCTTCAGAGTATGGTTTTGTTAGGAGTAGGTAGAGGAGGGTAGACGTAATGGAACGTGCTCCATAGAGTACGAGAAGTCGCGAGACAGAAAAGAGGTTGCAAAAAGAAGAAAAAAGCTGCGACATTTAGCGACTAAATCGCTGAATAGGCAACTGTGTCCCAATAATAGAAACGAGATTGTTCATCCGCGGTAGTTCAATTGGTTGACCAACCGCCCAATCGGGGTTTGAGTCTCGGCTACAGGGGCAGGTGGTTTTGGGAAGGACCCAACCCAACCCCCCACCCCCTAAGAACAGAGCTTACGAGAAAAAAGACATGTGAGGGGATGTCCTTCCTATAGAAAGGCTGGAAATGTGTCTGCAAAAGGAAAGAAGTGGAAAAATATCCACAGGAATATCAGCTAGAAACTTGTTCCTTCTCGCTTCTTACCGAAAGTTGGATGGTCGGTCAAAGAATAAATTCAGCATCAAACATAATGCTCATTTTTCGAAATATAGATTAATAAAAAAGAAAATCCTTTAANTTACAAATAAATCGATGTAGGACTTACGTGCCAATCTGGTGTCGAAACCTATGATGAAATGCTGATACTACCTAATTTATTACGTAAAATATGGCATTAGGATGAAGTAATTGGCTTAAAAATAAATCAAAATCAGCAACAAACAATATTCAAACTTATTAACTCTACAAATTAAACTTTTTAAGTGAAGAATACTAAGCAAGGCAAGAGTAGTCGAAGTTCCGCATGCCAAAAAAATTCTCTCCCATGAATGTGTACACGCATGCCATAGGTTTGCCTCCCATAGACTATGTGATTATCTTGCTTTGATATGCTTAGGGTTTTATTCCTTCTGCAAAACATTCCTATCCATTTCGTTAAAAACCTGTAAAATGAGAATAAAGTACAACAGCTGATATGTTGTAGGAAACCATAAGAAACTCGTGATCCTTCAGAATCACCCGTGTAATATCTTTCCGACCTAGGTGGCGGAACGATATTATCGTTATAACAATAAAGACCCAGGTTCGATTCCCGGATAACTGGGTTTCTCCTGGGTAGCGCATGTTTGTGATCGTCATATGTATCTGTGATAGTCCAAACTACTAAAAGGGATATTATTGGAGGATCATGTTTCCGTTAAAGATATAAGAATAATATTCTAGCCAGAGGTGGACACTTTGAGTAACAGCACCCGAATTCAGGTTTACAGATTTCGAAGTGAAATTTATGATTCGCTCTGAAATTTACATATGTCAACGTCACAGTCATCCATCCCAATCTTCATGTGATTCCCACGACTCTCTCTTCGTACGTGATTTACTGCCAACCAGCGTACAATTTACGTCGATGACACAAAATTATAAAGTGAAGAAACTCGGCCACGTTAATACATAAGGTTTTTGAATAGAAGCTCCAAAAAGCCGTAGTTTGTAAGCAAACCAACAGTTAGGAAATTATAACCAGCGGGGATTAGGTTTCTTCGTGGCTTTGCTTTGCAGATTATTATTCTAAATACGTATTTCGAACCTATAGGACATAAAAAAAGATCCAGGATCAAATCCAGGTTCGAATCCAGGTTCGAACATAATGGTAATACTTTGGTCATTAATTTTGGTTATAGTTAAATTGTTCATGCAAAAGTGTTACACGAGGGATTTACATATATCACCGGATATTGTTATGAGCCATAAACGAAGAAATTAAAAGAAAACTCCTTCTGGGATTTCTTGAGAACTCGTGTTGTAAAAATATTTAATCATTTAGTAAAATGGGTCAAAAATCGTATTGTGCGATACTTAGTAAATTGGAAAAACTTACTATTGTGTCACACAAATACAAAAACGCAAAAATAATTAATAATACAAGAAATACGACGAATTCAAGAGAGGTTAGTACCACACATAGACCCGAGCATTTGGGATGGAAAACCAAGAAAGCACTGACGATGAAACCAGCTACGTTAGCTACTACCAGCTACAGAAAACCAGCACTTATTCTGACGCTGAAGGTTTTATGCTCGTCAAAATTAAAAGATTTAAGAGAATGCGTAAGGTATAAAATGCCAATCTTCAAATTAAACATTTAAAAATCACATAAACATCCATGAAGAGTTTATATTCGTATATTTATAACCGCATGCTTTAGAAAAAATAATAACTCCACCTAAAATGGTGGGGATATTAGTAATGTGAGCTTGATACACAAGGTGAAGATGGACTTTAAGAACTCGTTTAGTAAGAAAAATCCAACGTAAATACCTTTAGCTGATACATCAATAAGAATTTTGGATTTAATTTCGCTGCTGAAGGAAATTACTATAAAAAGTAGACGGGTTATAAATGTATGAAAATCAGGTTTTTAATAACACAATATATTAAATTGTTTAATATTAAATAATACTGATTCATATAAGGAGAAAATTCTCTTGTAGCTTTGTCACCATTTATAAGACATTAGCATCCCAGCATAAAGTAAAAAGGACAGAAAGAATGGAGCCATTTCCCACAAAAGCCAGAGATAAAACAACAATGTCATCATTCTCCTCCAGGGATGATATTGAGCCCAAAGGTCCTTCCATTTTGTAATAAAATTGTAAATTTTACAGTTGTCGCCGCATTTATTTGAAGGAATATGCTCTATATTTCCTTACGTACCGACATCGTCAGGTGCAATGGCACCGAAACCCTCGTAAAGGTGGTGGTAGCAGCAGTAAAAGCTGCATTTTCAGTTTGCAGTTCTCCTCTAGCTAGCGGTTTATTACTGGACGTATGAAAAGTTTCTTACTGCTCTCCCATTGCATCATTTCACGACAAGACCCTCGTCTGCACTACATTCTAATGGAATCGTACTTCCTGAGTGATGCTTAAAATGGAGATCAGTGAATATTTATAACTACATTATACACTCCCCGCGATAAATCTAGGAAATGCAAATATATATTGTATACATTTTAAAGAATGTGACTAGATATTTGTCTTACTTCGTGATTCCTTCCATTTCGAACATTTCGTTGAAACCCTTTAAAACGAATCATAATGTAATACAATGGATCAAAGATCATGGTTTCTTTTCCTCGTTTCATACTCTTACTTTCAGCTTATTCCCATTTAACGTAAAAAAAACCTCTATGGTAAGAAACGTTTACTAGACTACGAGACAAGAAAATAAATCACACAACAATGGTTTCATAGCAAATCTACATTTTATGGAACCATGTTCGTGTGATTTATTTTCTTGTTTTTTGGTCTAGTAAACCTTTCTTATCGTAGAGGTTTTGTATTAATAACTACCACAAAGTTATGTCTGCGTCTGTATCATTAATTCAACTTATTTTATGTTTGTGACGATTCTGATGATTTAAAAGTTCTTATCAAGCGTGGCGAACCTATTGAAGCAAGAATTCCATAATTTATTCAAATGTATGGTATGAATACTTAGATAATTTTCATGCTTGTCGTATTATTTCATAGTTTTTAGTCATGTACTGTAAACCTAGGAATTATTGTACTATACTTAAATGTTTTATCTTACATATCTAAGTTATTACTGAAATAAAATAATTATGTATGTGACTATATGAATACCCAACCATGTTTTTGCCGTAAATATTTGTAATTTATGTAAACGTCTATGTAAAAATAGTCATTATGTATAACTTCAATTCATAACCGTTATTATATAACTTTTTGATTAGTAAATATCAATGCAAAACTTTTCATGTCCACTTTATGAATTTGTAACTTCAATTAATAACTGTTTAAACGGTTACCCTTTAACTCTTAACTTTATGTATTCCATTACCTACGAAAGATTTTTGGAGGGGTTTCCCTCCCGTCTTTGGGCGAATACCNAATATAATAATTCCTTAAAAGTAAACTTAAATAAAAAGGATTCGGCAGATGCGAATTCAACCTACAAAATAGCACTCGACCACAATTTCCGTGATTTTTGCATTCAACATGCGATATAATGAAAACTTTTATCAAAACATGTGATAAAGTTATAAATTTCATAACTATTAATATTCATAATGGTAATACTTTGGTCATTAATTTTGGTTATAGTTAAATTGTTCATGCAAAAGTGTTACACGAGGGATTTACATATATCACCGGATATTGTTATGAGCCATAAACGAAGAAATTAAAAGAAAACTCCTTCTGGGATTTCTTGAGAACTCGTGTTGTAAAAATATTTAATCATTTAGTAAAATGGGTCAAAAATCGTATTGTGCGATACTTAGTAAATTGGAAAAACTTACTATTGTGTCACACAAATACAAAAACGCAAAAATAATTAATAATACAAGAAATACGATGAATTCAAGAGAGGTTAGTACCACACATAGACCCGAGCATTTGGGATGGAAAACCAAGAAAGCACTGACGATGAAACCAGCTACGTTAGCTACTACCAGCTACAGAAAACCAGCACTTATTCTGACGCTGAAGGTTTTATGCTCGTCAAAATTAAAAGATTTAAGAGAATGCGTAAGGTATAAAATGCCAATCTTCAAATTAAACATTTAAAAATCACATAAACATCCATGAAGAGTTTATATTCGTATAGTTATAACCGCATGCTTTAGAAAAAATAATAACTCCACCTAAAATGGTGGGGATATTAGTAATGTGAGCTTGATACACAAGGTGAAGATGGACTTTAAGAACTCGTTTAGTAAGAAAAATCCAACGTAAATACCTTTAGCTGATACATCAATAAGAATTTTGGATTTAATTTCGCTGCTGAAGGAAATTACTATAAAAAGTAGACGGGTTATAAATGTATGAAAATCAGGTTTTTAATAACACAATATATTAAATTGTTTAATATTAAATAATATTGATTCATATAAGGAAAAAATTCTCTTGTAGCTTTGTCACCATTTATAAGACATTAGCATCCCAGCATAAAGTAAAAAGGACAGAAAGAATGGAGCCATTTCCCACAAAAGCCAGAGATAAAACAACAATGTCATCATTCTCCTCCAGGGATGATATTGAGCCCAAAGGTCCTTCCATTTTGTAATAAAATTGTAAATTTTACAGTTGTCGCCGCATTTATTTGAAGGAATATGCTCTATATTTCCTTACGTACCGACATCGTCAGGTGCAATGGCACCGAAACCCTCGTAAAGGTGGTGGTAGCAGCAGTAAAAGCTGCATTTTCAGTTTGCAGTTCTCCTCTAGCTAGCGGTTTATTACTGGACGTATGAAAAGTTTCTTACTGCTCTCCCATTGCATCATTTCACGACAAGACCCTCGTCTGCACTACATTCTAATGGAATCGTACTTCCTGAGTGATGCTTAAAATGGAGATCAGTGAATATTTATAACTACATTATACACTCCCCGCGATAAATCTAGGAAATGCAAATATATATCGTATACATTTTAAAGAATGTGACTAGATATTTGTCTTACTTCGTGATTCCTTCCATTTCGAACATTTCGTTGAAACCCTTTAAAACGAATCATAATGTAATACAATGGATCAAAGATCATGGTTTCTTTTCCTCGTTTCATACTCTTACTTTCAGCTTATTCCCATTTAACGTAAAAAAAACCTCTATGGTAAGAAACGTTTACTAGACTACGAGACAAGAAAATAAATCACACAACAATGGTTTCATAGCAAATCTACATTTTATGGAACCATGTTCGTGTGATTTATTTTCTTGTTTTTTGGTCTAGTAAACCTTTCTTATCGTAGAGGTTNGGTAAGAAACGTTTACTAGACTACGAGACAAGAAAATAAATCACACAACAATGGTTTCATAGCAAATCTACATTTTATGGAACCATGTTCGTGTGATTTATTTTCTTGTTTTTTGGTCTAGTAAACCTTTCTTATCGTAGAGGTTTTGTATTAATAACTACCACAAAGTTATGTCTGCGTCTGTATCATTAATTCAACTTATTTTATGTTTGTGACGATTCTGATGATTTAAAAGTTCTTATCAAGCGTGGCGAACCTTTTGAAGCAAGAATTCCATAATTTATTCAAATGTATGGTATGAATACTTAGATAATTTTCATGCTTGTCGTATTATTTCATAGTTTTTAGTCATGTACTGTAAACCTAGGAATTATTGTACTATACTTAAATGTTTTATCTTACATATCTAAGTTATTTGTTCCTTCTCGCTTCTTACCGAAAGTTGGATGATCGGTCAAAGAATAAATTCAGCATCAAACATAATGCTCATTTTTCGAAATATAGATTAATAAAAAAGAAAATCCTTTAAATATTTACAGTTAAATGGTGCCTGNAAATCAAAATCAGCAACAAACAATATTCAAACTTATTAACTCTACAAATTAAACTTTTTAAGTGAAGAATACTAAGCAAGGCAAGAGTAGTCGAAGTTCCGCATGCCAAAAAAATTCTCTCCCATGAATGTGTACACGCATGCCATAGGTTTGCCTCCCATAGACTATGTGATTATCTTGCTTTGATATGCTTAGGGTTTTATTCCTTCTGCAAAACATTCCTATCCATTTCGTTAAAAACCTGTAAAATGAGAATAAAGTACAACAGCTGATATGTTGTAGGAAACCATAAGAAACTCGTGATCCTTCAGAATCACCCGTGTAATATCTTTCCGACCTAGGTGGCGGAACGATATTATCGTTATAACAATAAAGACCCAGGTTCGATTCCCGGATAACTGGGTTTCTCCTGGGTAGCGCATGTTTGTGATCGTCATATGTATCTGTGATAGTCCAAACTACTAAAAGGGATATTATTGGAGGATCATGTTTCCGTTAAAGATATAAGAATAATATTCTAGCCAGAGGTGGACACTTTGAGTAACAGCACCCGAATTCAGGTTTACAGATTTCGAAGTGAAATTTATGATTCGCTCTGAAATTTACATATGTCAACGTCACAGTCATCCATCCCAATCTTCATGTGATTCCCACGACTCTCTCTTCGTACGTGATTTACTGCCAACCAGCGTACAATTTACGTCGATGACACAAAATTATAAAGTGAAGAAACTCGGCCACGTTAATACATAAGGTTTTTGAATAGAAGCTCCAAAAAGCCGTAGTTTGTAAGCAAACCAACAGTTAGGAAATTATAACCAGCGGGGATTAGGTTTCTTCGTGGCTTTGCTTTGCAGATTATTATTCTAAATACGTATTTCGAACCTATAGGACATAAAAAAAGATCCAGGATCAAATCCAGGTTCGAATCCAGGTTCGAATCCAGGTCGCAGCAAAAATTTTCCCTTCGCTCTCTTCACTTTAAGCCAGAGATTGTCGGAAATGATTCGCTTCTTAGCGGGCATTAATTACATTGGTATAAAGAGCCAACGTCTTGCCTCCAAATAACGGAGTTACTCATTCCCATAATTGCCTCTTAATTTACTGTTTCGTTCCGAGGATAATTAATCCTTAACTGTGTCACGCGCATCCATTCATCCTCGACCCGAAGCGTTTTCCCTTTTCTTCCCTTAGACCAGCACAAATCCGACTTTGTTTCCCTTTTATTCCCCCGTCTCTCTTCCCCTTTGTCTCGCCACTCCCATGAATTATACAACTAGAAGACCTCGTTTTATTATTCTCCGACCGTTTCCGCCGCACTCTTTATTCATCTCGGTTCCTCGCACACGTCCACTCCGTCCCTTTACTCCATTCATCTCTCCTCGCTCATCGAACCTATGTTTTGCATTCCCCTCGGCGCATCATCCCTTTCTCCTCTGACACCACTCGCAGCTTCCCTTGCATTTTTCCCTCTGTGGAATCCGTTTGATTTCAGGCGCATATGCAGTGTAATGAATTAGCCCCTTCCTGACAAAGTTTTATGTAAGTTGGACTAGAAAGAAGTATGTTTTTTATTAGGTAATTTGTGTGCCTATGTGGAACGAAAGAATGGAAGAAAAGTCTTTTTTCTTTGGATGACTA
>APVN02036705.1:0-10924 GCA_000376725.2 Ladona fulva
TGACACCATATAGACATGTATTGACACAATATTGACATGTATTGGATCGTCTTGGTAAAATCCGCTGGCCACAATCCATTATTATAAACTTTCCTACCTAAATCATTGAAATATTTATCGTCCTTTTCCCCCAGGTTTTTAATCTCGTCAACACCCGTTGCTTTAATCCCTTTCATATCATGAAAGCCCTATCAATTTCACTGTCTAATATCCCAGATCCATCATCGTCTTCTTCAAACTCTTGTTTACTTTCCAACATTATGTTAGGTGGCTTCATTTCTATCCTATATATTATAGTTCCTCAATATATTATTTCCATATTCCCCGTTTGCTGTCTGGATGCTGTAAGATGTTTCCATTGCTATCTTTTACAGTGGCTGTTCTATTACTTCTTTTACTCCCTGTTACTTGTTTCACCTTTCTATACAATAGGTCGACCCTTCCGCTGTTATCCACTTCCTTGCATTGACCCTTCCATCACCGTTCCCTTGCATTATTTGTTTCCCTTATCAGTTCGATGTTTAGTTCCCTGTACATTCTGCACCCATGCTCAGTGTATACCCGTTTCCATTTTCTTCTTTTCTCCATTTTATTTATCACCGTCACCCATGGTTTCCTTATTTTGTTTCGCTTTACCCTCTCAATAATTCTTTGGGCACTATCCTTGACACTGTTTTTAACCTTTTCCCATTTTACTTACTAGCCTTATTAACAGACTCTTGAAACTCTCTAGCTTTCTCATTCCTAAAGGCTTCTAGATTCCATTTTGGTGCTATTTTTGACCGAAAGATCTTTTTAAGCTTAAGCTCAGTTCCCATTATTACCAGGTTATGACCGGAGTCCAGATTGGGACTCGGATCAGGATAACTTTGTGAGTTTTCAACACTATTTCTGAACCTTTTCCTGGCCAAAATGTAATCAAATTGCTACCTATCCGTATTCAGAGCTTTTTCGATGCATATGTTCTGTTATGGTGCTGAAAAAAGTGAGTCTGTGATACAGAGATTATTCCTTTTACAAAAGTCTGTTCCTGTATTTCTTTCCCCTGTTGTTTCCATTTACTAGTCCGAACTCTCCCTTTTCTTCCCCATCATTGCCTAGTCCTACTGCATTCCAGCCCCATCCAAGTTTTTGTTGACTTTAACCTTTCCTATAACTTCTATTTGGTCATAAACTAAGTCTACTTCGTCTTCGTTGTAAGCACTCGTGGGCAAGTACACCCGAACTATCACTGTGTTTACTGCCTCAGCCTTCACTTCTACTGATGTAACACGGTCGCTTACGTCGCTATTTAGCTCGGCGGATATCACGGCTTTTCTTGTCTAACACTATTGCAACGCCCCTCTGGCTAGTATTTCCCCCACTGAAAATTACTCTGACATCATCACTCCAGAAATCACCCCCATCCTTCCATGGCACTTCACATAGCCCTAATATGTTAATGTTGGACCTCTTCATTTCTACCTTTACATTTTCCAACTTCCCTTTCCCTGTCCTAACATTCCAGACTCCCACCCTTGTTTCCTTGGCCATCTTCTCTCTTATTTTCTTGTCGTTTCCTGGGTAAGGGTTTCGTGAAATGTCGACCGAGATAGCCTTACTCCTATCACTGCCGGGCACGACACTCCCCGTAGAGGGTTGAGTCCCGTTTACGCCACTTGCATGCATTAATAACCTTGAATTTGATCGTTTCTGATGAGTACTAGGCTTAGGTAAGGCCTCATACTCATACCTGACCTGGTGGAGAGCCCGCGAAGAATGTATTCACATAAAAACATACTTGCTGGACAGCAAGTATGAGGCCTTACCTAAGCCTAGTACTCATCAGAAACGATCAAATTCAAGGTTATTAATTAATCTATACTTCAACAAAGAGTATGTGCTCAGCGTGGTAGCGTAATAAATAGCGAATTTTGGGAACGATAAAAGAGTGCTCCATTCTCTTGGTCCTAGTTTTTCATAGAAAGATTGACCGATTGAATATTGTATTTATAAGCTCTTTATTTCTTAAGTTCTTATAAATCTTTATTTCTGAAGACTTGATTAAAACGGTTTTGTGAATCGTCACAATAGAAATCAAATAGTATCTGTTTATTGTAATTCAATTATAGACATCGATAAATTGGTGTTTTGGAGAGCGAATCTAAAACTCAGGCGATGATCTAATAAAACGTTTAGAAGTTAACGTTCTCAATGTCCTTCGTAACAAAAAGAGATTGGAAAAATGATAAAGAACGACAGTGAAGGGAAATGTTTCACAATTAAATAACGTCTATTCAATTCCTTGAGGTACCAAGACAATACACGTTTGCAGTGCAGAGCTGTATCATTAATACGGGAACCTAACTTGTTTCTAACCATCACACTGTCTCTGATTACTCATGATTTCAAGCCTAATAGAATATTGCAAATGATTACGTGTCTTACTTAAATAGTAATAGACAATGAAAGAAATAGGTTGTAGAAATGTTTTCTACCCCCGGTCCGGTAAGTGAACACATATGCAAGCTGTTTTTGTTTCCCAAAGTAGTGACAGTAAGACAAGGAAGATGGTCCTTGGGTCCTGGTGTTCTTGGTCCTACCTAGGTCCATATTAGGTCTTACGATCCTGGTCCTGCCTCCTCCTCCTGCTAGGACGATTGCTAAATCCTATTATCCTCCTAGACTCTTAGAGTCTATGCGAGCTCCTATATCTTCTGGGCGACAGAGATTATCATCCAAAAGGAACCCAAAGCTCGAACGAGACTCCAAAAGCGATATGAGTAAGAAAGAAGAAACATCCATCTCGCATGTGATTGCCAAACTGCCAAAGAGGTTCCAAGATGCTCTCCAGCTCAGCAGGGGAGCAAGAATTGCAAGACAAGCAGATGATACAGAATAAAGAGCTATTCCCTTCTTTGAGAAAATCTTGTAAAATGTTGAAGATTAGACGTATAAAACGTAATTATTTAACAGAAACCCCCAATTATTTCCATTTTAATTATTTGAACATTCACAGATACAAATGACGAACACAAAAACCGGTGACCTAGCCCTGAGAAAGAACTTGAACCTGGAACCTTAGTGTTAGAAAGGTAGCATACTACTAATGTTGTCTCTACCTAGTGCACTGACAATTCCACCATTCCACCACCTAGGTAAAAAGCTTCACAGATTTGTAACAGATGTTCAGCTAATTAAAAGGAAATAAAGGATTTGAGGTACTATATAATAGGTACAAGAAACACTGTTAACCATAGATTTATCTTATTATTATGAATAACTACATTAATCGAATCAAGGTCTATGTCTTTACCAATGTTTTCACAATTAAGATACTTAAGCGCCGAATTTGCTTTTAAGTCCTGTAAATTATGATTTATATCACCTATCTACAAGGTTAAATGTAAGATATCCCATATATTAAATTTCATATTTGTGTTATTCAATCAGAGATATGCTTTGAAATACACTCTGAATGTTTCAGTTTAGCGCCGACAGAGTTTATCGAATTTTGTATTTTGCGCCATCGTTATGAATACTAATTTCCCGCTAGCTTTTTTATTGTCAGAACATAAAATCGGAATTTTTTTTTCAATTACACATGTTTTCTGAAGAATTATTTCTAAATTTTCATAATATGCCTTAAAATCTGATACAGTCCACTGGGTACATAATGATGCATATGAAAGACATCAACAAAACATTGGTCACGTGATGTATTGAATTTGGCATGTCTCTTGGCCGGTGAAGTGTGTTGGATGTCATTCATGGTAAATGAAAATTTTTCTTGGATCGGAAAGAATTAGAAATGGACGCATTCTGCAGATTATGTTCATCAGAAAGTCAGTATTATTTGAACATTTTCGGTGATGAAAAGTTTGGAAACACATTCAATTATGAAGTCATAAACTACGCTTATAATTTACAAGTGAGTTAGTTTTCATATTCATAATTACCCCTTAAATGCGAAGGATAAAATTCCATTATGCATTTTAATTTTTGTAGCCATAATTTGTCAATATTTCGAGTTCATCTTTTTCTCTTGCCTATTGACTCGCTGATCAAATAAGCTTGATTACTATTCCCTAGGAAAATTTTTACGAAATTACAGTCTACCAAAGACAATTCTCTCCCTTGTTACAGATACAGGTAGATGATGAACTATCCAAGTATGTTTGCCGAGATTGTACCCTGCGAATAAGAGAATTCAAGCAATGGAAGAGTATGGCTCATGCTGTTCAGCTAAAACTTCTGGAAATACATCGACAGCTTCAAGTAAGTATAAATGTTTTTTATGCTCAGTAAAAAGTAGAATTAATAATTAAAAATGAATCATGTATTAGTACATTAACTTAGTCGCCACGAGAATATTTCGTTTAATGATTGCCTCTTCCGAAACACTTTCTTTTACAATTTTCACACCTCGAGAAAGAAACTTGCCTCAGAAACTTTCTTTGATTAGTTTCTTCATATAGTACACCTACTTTTACTCTCATACCTATCTATTTAAACAAAATGCCAGTTAATTTCAGCTAGGATCACTTTAATTTCAGTTCCTATTAAAAGGAGGGCATTCTTTTGTAGACATTTTCTTTAGTCATGTATTTGGATTTTTAACGCAACTTAACCCGTTGTAAAAGTGAATAACGTAAAATGATGGAAAAACGTATTCTTGTCGAATTATGAAAGTTCTGTTGTAAACAGTTTTTGTTTACCCAAATTTCCCCCCTTTCAAATTTTAGGATTTTAATAATTTAAAAACTTATTGGGATATATTATGACTAATTTACTTTACTCATTATATATTTTTATACTACTTTGCTGCTTTAGCTCATCTTATGCTTCTGATGCAGTTTATTCATGACTATTTTGGTATTTTACTCATTTTAATAATCATCCAGTAAACAATTTTGTACTTTTTCACCTTTGTTTGAATTCTCTCTTTTACCCCTTTAGTAGCCAAAACCAAAATGCTTGAAACCTGTTTTCTGTTCACTCATAAATGATGTTCTCTCTTCTTTATTCCTCTTTCTCCTGATTCACATGGATATTTTGTGCACAGTATACATTAATGTTGCATGAACAAATATATTTTTGTAAAATCGTTAATGAAAACTCATAGCTTTTGTAAAAATTACATCTGTACATTTATTTACTCTAGAACTTTTGCTATGACTTTATGCAGTATATTTTTATCCCTATTACTCACTATCCATTTATGCAAGAATGTGCTTAAATTTTTAGGACTTCTTCTTACAATTAGATAAGCTTTTTAGCTATTCCTTGTTAAATTTAGCACTACATTGGCAGAGACAAATACGTTTGATAAATTCAGGGCTCTGCATTGTTTTGTGAAACGTGAGAGATAGTGGGATTGAAAAATAGATGATGCCTCTAAAAGTGAAAATTTAGTTAGTAATTTGCCCTCTTACTTCAATTAAATGTTATTTCTTTTCTTAAAGTTGTGTTTTACTTTCTATGGGCAAATTATAAGGTGAAGAAGGAAGCTGAGAGTTGCAGTGTAAGCAATGACAGCAAGGAGAGCTGTGTAAATGAAGGAGATGAGTTTCAAAATGAAGGAGATGAGTTTCAAAATGAAGGAGATGAATATCATAATGAAGGAGATGAATTTCATGAAGAAGGAGATGAATTTCATAAAGAAGGAGACAAATTAAATAATAAAGGGGATGCGTTTCATAGTGAGGTACTTTTTCACCAATAATAATTTTACATTTAGAGTTATCCATCCAGTAATTTTTAGAATCATTAGTGGGATGATCCACTTCATTTGTGAGTGATTTTTACTATTAGATTAATGAAAAAAATTGTCAAAACAGTAATTTTAAAAATACTCATGAAAAATATGAAGCATTCTCTATGAGTTAATCAAGATTGACCACAGTGATTTCTTACTTGTAATCATGACTTACTAGTAAGAAGAAGTTGTAGAAGAGAAAAGTAATAAAGATGAATAGTTCATGTAAAGATAGATTAAAAATTAGAGGAAGAGACTACGTTTTAATCTTCAAAAATCAAAGCTAAAAACATTGTGAAAATTCTGCCAAAGCCATTGAATTATGCAAATAATGTTGCAAATGGGTATGAAGTGTTCAAAAATGTATTGTGGTCTTAATGATTGATCAAATGGTGAATTTACCAAAATGCATATTAAATGGGTAAAAGAGTATTCTAGGAAATGTAATCCAATGCATCAATGTTATTGTGTATCATTTAGAAAAAGTAAGTGCATTTAACGCTTTAACTGCCATGCACTGTTAAATTTAAATAGCCAGAATTTAAAAAATAAAGTTATTATTATTTGTTGGAGTCATTAAATCAGTACTCAAATGAAAGGTTTTTAACTTTTTATATTTATTTTTAATGAGAGGGCTTATTAATTTCTCACTTATTGCATTGTTTTCCAAAATTCATTAGGTAATCATAAAGCAGGAGGTGGAAGAAAGCAGTCCTTATGTAGAAGAAAGGGAATGCAGCAATGAAAATGGCTTAACAGTAAAGCAAGGCAATGAATTACAGTCTGAGGTAGGTATACTCTTGATTTACATACATTTTTGTTCTCACTCATAATTCAGGCTTGGAGAGATTTGATAAAAATCTCAGCAATCAATTTCTTAAATTTCCGTTTAAAATATTGTATCTTTCATTAGAGTTATGTTAGGGTGGGTTTCAATATACTTTCTGAATGAAAGAACATTGATGATAATAGTATTAGGAGATATTCAACTGTATTCATGTAATCTATCTATTTGGTATTTATGTTTGGAGTAATTCCATCATATTCATTATTATTTTGTTATAAAAGATGGGTTAAGTCAATTGGATTCAAGGCAACTGATTAAAATTTGACTCTGGGAAAATGAAACAAACTTCAGAAACTAGATTTTATTTTTGAGAAAGTAATAGAAATGGGCAAAATATGTTATACTTGTAATGAATAAAAACATATTTACATGACATGAAGTCATGTAAATATGTTTTTCTGTCATAAATACTTTAATTTTTAATTACTAAGAGCAAAGTTTTCCCCTTGAACGAAGGGGGAATATGTAAATAACAATGATTTGTATTTATTATTTTACTTCTAATGGAAATGACTTTGAATGCTTCCAAAGTCTCATTCTAATATCTCATAGCATGTACTGAATTGAATTACTTAAAATCTGTAAGTCTTGCTACAGAGGTTTTTCTATGTATACATTTTTGTTACAATTACAGTTTATCTACGTTATCTTAGTACAAATATTTCTTCACAAAAATAATTGCTGCATAAATATTTAGCTACTAAAATATTATAAACAGTTTTGTTACGTATGTAATTTTTTTACAAAAGTATTTACTACAGAAATATTGTGCTACAAAAATGTTCCATTTCAAAAATGGTTTTGCAACTGTATATTTGTTATATTTACAATTTGGTACAATTAATGATTCATCAATAAGAGCTTCACTAAAGTTATCAACTTACTTATCATATCCACTGATAATTTACCCTTACTATATTACAAACTTTCATTTGTTGTATTTTATATTATGCTTCTTACTTACATAGACATACTATACTTATATTGCATTATATGTAGAATTTTTCAAAGTAGATTTTGTAGAATAGGTTTTTTATATATATATCATATTTGTTTTTATGTCGAATATTAACCTGGCTGGTTTCTATTGAAATTGTAAATTGAAGAAATTCTACATTCGAAAATGTTCATTGGAAAAAACAAGTTGGTATTCAAAACTGGGACATGAGATTTTCTCAGCAGGTTTCATGCACATAAATTTTTCATTATGTCTGTGAATCACTTGCCAAAGCAAACAACCTCTTTTCTTTGTAAAATAATTTCAGCCTTAGTGATAATATTTGCAATATTATAAATTTGAAAATTTGATTATCAAGGAATGATCACATCCTGGAGATCAAAATACAAGCTTATGCTAAAATATACCAATTCAGATTTGTTATCTGCCATTGGCAAAATGCTGGAACCTCATATGTGCATGTATTGCAACATATCCTATGTAACCATATAATAGTTATGTTTTTCCATCCATTTTTAAGGCTGAATTTAAGAGGTCAATTTTTATGAGGAGACTGCTTTTCCTGGGACAAAATTCTTGCCTAAAATGGGTCTAAGTTTTAATTAGTAAGTTCTTAATTTATGCATACATCATTACAGAACATACAGAGATTAATGGTGATTTAAGTATGATTGTACATGTCCTGTTGTAAAAACCCTCACTAAAGGTGGAAAATAAAGTTACCAATGCTATGTAAGGCAAACGTTGGAAATTTCCCTTCTGTAGTAATAAACTAAAAATATATGAAGTATAAACAACATAAAATATGAGAGAAAATGATGAGGCAAGGACAGATATGTTAATTAAGCCCAGAGAAGACTTGATATTGCAAAGGCAAAATATTTTATAAACAACATGTAGCGACATATTCTGGGTCTTTGTAACCAAAGCTTTTTGTTAAGTCTTCCTGCTTTCTCTGGATTTGTTAGCAAAATAGTGTATGTATATTTTGTCAACCAGAAAAAGTAGGTCAAGTTGTACATGTGCATGACGTAATTGGCTGCACATATAACACGACATGCATACAAATCTAGGGTTGACTTTTAATTTGGGTGTAATATAACTTGGTGTATACGGTAAGTATATTATATACTGCATTATTTGATATTTGAAACCAAGGCATTAATACTCTTGTTTCAAATGCTGCTGCCATCTTTCTACCTGCAAATACATTAAGCAGAGCCTTATTTTGTACAGTGGTTTCCAACATTAAAGCAACACTTGATGGCATGATATAGTAGCCAGAAATCAAACTATTTGGTGGAAAGCACTTAGAGCTATTCTGGCAACATTGTCAAGCAGAAGAAGGGGGTGTATACGTTTAGGGATGAGGATAGGGTTGGCTAGGGCAGTAAGGGCATCTTGAATCTCAAGGTTTTGAATGGCAGCTAAGCATCACCCTTTCTTAATTACACCCACCATGCAGTGGGGGTACACCCACAATGCAGTCCAAAGGGTAATGACCATTCCCAGATAATCCAAACACAAAAGGAGCGGCAAGTACTGATCTGGCCTTGATGTATTCTTTCATAAACCACAAGCTTTCAGGTCTTCTTCCCATCTAATTCCTCTGTCCCATTTTTCATGAGGATTGTGTTTTTCCAAGAAATGTGAGTTTACAAACAGTCACTCCTTCTGCTACATTGCAACACTTTCAAATCATTCTTCTCCTGACTCTACTCGGGTGTGGATATTATGTAAGTTTAGACTCAACGCCACTCAGTTTTGTTTTTGAAAATGTTCTGTTTGACTTTGAATAATTAATTTATTCAAATTACTGTCTTTTCACTTTTTCCAATTTGAAATTGAGAAGGCTCCATGAGCTCCAGGAGGAAAAAGCATGATAGTGGGCTTTTTAGATTGTGGTCACACATGTAGGAAAATAGCATGGTGCATAGATGTTGCAGCATCCAAAGTGTTGAGGATTAAAAGAAAGTGGGAGATGAAACACTCTGTTGAGCAAAAACCTGGTCAAGAGAGACCAAGATCCACCTCTGTGGATCAAGACAATAATCTTTGAAGATTTTTTTTGAAAAACCCATTTTGTTCTGCCAGAACCCAGAATAGACAGCAATTTCCCTTCAGATATAACAACTGTCCTCCGTCAAATATTTTTGTTTGTCTTGTTGAAGAGCAGCTATCAAAGTCCTCATGGATACACATTGTGCCGCTCACCTGGAATTTGCTCAACAGCATCTGAGCAAGGGGAAGAATTCAGGAGAAAGGTTATATTTTCAGACAAGAAAAATTATTCATCTACTTCATCTGGACCAGTTTTAGTGTATGGTCTACACAATTTGATCCCAAATATATCCACGAACGTTCAAAGAGTGTGAGTGTTACAGTACTTGTTTGTAGAAGTCAGACTGTAGAATGAGAAATGCAGATAAGTTGTGAAAATCTATCAAGAATAAATTGGAAATGATTAGAGGAAAATCCTTCTGCCTTAAATCTCAGCCAACTACTCCAAGATTTGCAAACAATTAATGTTTCTTTTCTTTCTTCCTAATCAGGGCTCTCTGTAAGCTGGGGGCCTGGGCGGAAGCTCATTACATGATTTACAAGTGCCATCCAATCTTATTGAGTGCTCACTATATAAAGAAAATTTCAAAGTCAATTTCAAATTTTCCAAAATGCGTTCAAATAGATAAATATTATAAATTGTGTAGTGGAATTACATGGTTGACTTGTCATTTAAACAAAAAAAAATAAAAAAAACAGTTCTGAAAGTCTTTATGATTTTTGCTTATTGAGTTATCTTTTTTTATGCTGAATTTAATTTTTTTATCAAAATTTCGTTTGTAAAAATATGGTGTTTGGTTTGCCTTGAAAAATGCAGTAATTTCTGTTGAGCCCCACTCCAAAGGATCTCCTTTGGTACATAAGAAAATTCTTTTTCAAAACTCCTTTGCTATATTTTCAAGTGCCGAGGAGGCACAATTCTTTCAAGATGCCCCTACTACCTTTCTCTATCACTAATTGTGTACACCCCCTTCCTTTGCCTGCCAATGTTGCCAGAGTAGCTCTAAGTGCTTTCCTCCAAATGGTTTGATTTCTGGCCACTATATCATGCCACCAAGTGTTGCTTTAATTTTGGAGACCACTGTACCTATCGTTTATAATATTTTTGACCTACATGCGGCCTCAAACTCCAGTTTAGGTGGATATTTGTTTTTGGTCAGGTAAGAGTCTTACATTCCATAATTTTGTTAATTAAATTTATAAAGTTACAGGTTTACTGGCAGTATTTTAAAATTTCATAATTTTGCCTGATGTTTAAACAATTTAAGACACAATAGCTATATATTACTTATACATTTTAATATTGATTTTAGTTTTGAAT
>APVN02036716.1:0-10899 GCA_000376725.2 Ladona fulva
TGTAAATGTTCATAAAATTTATAATCTTAATGATCCAGCTTTGGCAAAATCATCAGAACCCTCTTAGTTTTGATAATGATGTCCTTTTATTATAATTTATTTTGTTGAATTTGTTCAGATTTTGTGATTGAATAGTTATTTCATTGTGAAATTCTAAAAGTATTGCTTGCAAACTTTTATCTTAATATGAGGGATGTAAGTTAGCATTCTTCTAAAAATATATAATTGACGTATGAACCATTTACATAAAGGCACAAGGATGACTCCATAGTGGCAGTTGAAAGATCATATCCCCGCCTTGCCACCTATGCTGTTCTGGCTAACCTTGGTCATCAGAAGGAGATTCGTGACCTTTCTGGAATTTTCTACAGTGGGGAAGTTGTAGCAGGTGCAATCATGTCTGGGAAGTCTTATCCAACAGGTCAAAGGATTAGTTTTCATTCTCTCATGCTAGCCCCTGGAGAAGCAGTGGTTGTAAAATTAGACAAATAATGTTGGAAAACATACAGGAATTCACTTGAAATGAGAGTACTTATGCAGGACGGTGCTAATTTATTTTTTGTATGTCAGAAAATTCACTGCAATTTGAAGCCCCTGCGACCAAAAATATCTGAGGAATTTGTTAACAGAAAATATTGTACTGCCATGTTTGTATCAGTTATTCCAGAAATTGTACTTAATTTTAGCTGACTTCTTTAAAGGGATTCTGTAAAAGCATTTGATGGAGTTTCTATATAATTGGGGTTCTTTTATTTGTAAACCATCCTACAAATGAATTTCAGTATGCCATCCCTACTAAATTCTTAATTTTCATTTAATCATCAAAGCAGCATCATGTTTTTACTCTCAAATATAAATTCTTTTGATGCCATTTTTGGAACTCATGTGTATTTGGTAATATTTTGTTTAAAAATGCAGCAGCTATTTTTTCTGAAATCATATTTGGAATATTCATTGTAAGCCAACAAACAATGGAGAATATAAGATCAATATAACATCTTATCATTGAATATTTGATGAATTACACACTGATTTTATATTTTATGAGTGTTTTATGAAATTTATTTATAGTTCAGTGTTATAATTCTGCAGTTATATTTTGTTTTGAATTTAAGCAAAAATTTGTTAAACAAAACTTTCTGTTCTGCTATACAAAATATTGTTACTTTATTTGGCATAAGTACAATTAATTCTTGCCAGACATGTATATGTTAGGAAATACTGAACTATACTGAATACTGAACTCTCAATCATCCAAACTAATTACTGGGAGAGGATGTGAAAATAATCAGAAAACATAGATAGTCTAAAATTTCCCCTTTATTACTTAATAATTTACTTAACGATTTGTTATTATTTGCAAACATACTCTCTTATTTTCAATATTTTCATGGACTTGTTAATTGTTTTCTTCTCTGTTATAATTGATATCCTTTTCTCTCTCTATTTATTGGCATACTTTTAGTGGTTATAATATTGTATTGTATTACCCCTGATCCATAGGGAATTAAAACCCTGGTTGTATTAGAATGTAGAAATACTTATGTTTTTTATGTTTAATATTTTTTAAATATTGACACAATAAGAAAACATGCATAGGCAATCCATAAAACAGATAATAAGGAGTTCATAGAAGGATCATTAGAAAAATATCAATTCATAGCATCATTATCGACACATTCTTGATGTATTAATAGGTGAAATGAGCTTTTAGTTAATTAATTTGCCTGATGGGTTAGGTGCAGCACTTACAGTGTGCCTAAGTCATCAGCACCAGGATTTCAAATATTAAAATGGATTTATAAAAACCATCGGTAAATTTGATAATTAACCATTTTTAACTGTCTTAGAGAATGCAGGGTAAGAGATGGATGTATACTGGATAAATCATTTTTAAGCATGGCAGTTAATTTTACTCCAACTTGAAGTGCTATCGATCAAAAAACTACATTCTGAAAAGCCTTTGACTATACATACTACTTATACTATAGATAGCATACATGCTTCTTATAATATGGTATGGCCTCTCTACTTGATGAAACAAATCAAACAGTGTGAATGAGTGCCTTTTCTACAGATTGGCAGAATTGTAATAGCATTAACGTAATGTAGTTTGGATTGCGATTATGATAAATTTTTATTCTCCATTTCATATTTTCAGTCATATTACCTTCTGTTATAAAACTAAAATGTGCCAATATTTCATTTTACTAAATACCTAATCTTTGTTTTGTAGAGGAAGGAGCTTCCTCTACATGTCCGCCACTTAGGACCAATGCCTTGGCCACACTTGAGTAGGATTCCCGAATTTACAACTTCTCCTGGATTTACAAGCCCTGGTGTTTTACCCTGGCTTCCTATGGCTACTGCTTCAGCCGCAGATTTGGGGCCCATTCTTCTTTCTACAATGTCTCACTTGCGCTCCAGTAGTCCATCTATCTACATGAGTGGGGTTTGGAAAAATGGACGTTATTTACCAGGATTCACCATAAGGTAAGAAGACATTTTGTATTTTTGACTTGTACAAGAACAGACATGATTAGATAAAACTAAGCCAATCAGAGTTTGTGTTTTCTATTCCATGGCTACAAATTGGAAATGATTATTGATGAGTTTAAATGTGTATTTTAAAAAATCCTTAGTCTGAATTAGTGATAAAGTGAGTTTATGTTATGAAGACAGGGAAGCTTTTCTGAATATCTTAACATGGAGTACAGGTAATTCAGAAACAACCTCCGAAGGTGTAAAAGTATGCAATCATCATTAAAAATTAGCCTTAAAAATGATTGAAATCCACTAAAAATTTGGAAGGCTGGGCTTTCTCTGAACTAAGTTGTTTTAACAGTATTTAAAGTCAAATGTTTGGAAATAATAATTAAAAGAAATAACTGTTTAGGCTAAAAAATTTTCAATATTAAGTAAGTGAGAGCTAGCAGAAAATTTCTTTGCGGGACTATAGCTATTTGCATTTAACTTTTCTATTACTTCAGTATCTGTAATTGAAAGGAATTATTAATATTTCATTAGCAAATTATTTGATTGTACCATCAAGAGTCATTTCCTTGGTAATGTTTTTTACTTTATGCCCATGCTTATCATGAAGCTTATAGTATAGGAAAGAACTATTTAAGCACAAAATTTCTACTAATTCCACAGAAAAAATTACAATCAAATTATATGAGTTTACCAGCTTTGGCAAAATCATCAGAACCCTCTTAGTTTTGATAATGATGTCCTTTTATTATAATTTATTTTGTTGAATTTGTTCAGATTTTGTGATTGAATAGTTATTTCATTGTGAAATTCTAAAAGTATTGCTTGCAAACTTTTATCTTAATATGAGGGATGTAAGTTAGCATTCTTCTAAAAATATATAATTGACGTATGAACCATTTACATAAAGGCACAAGGATGACTCCATAGTGGCAGTTGAAAGATCATATCCCCGCCTTGCCACCTATGCTGTTCTGGCTAACCTTGGTCATCAGAAGGAGATTCGTGACCTTTCTGGAATTTTCTACAGTGGGGAAGTTGTAGCAGGTGCAATCATGTCTGGGAAGTCTTATCCAACAGGTCAAAGGATTAGTTTTCATTCTCTCATGCTAGCCCCTGGAGAAGCAGTGGTTGTAAAATTAGACAAATAATGTTGGAAAACATACAGGAATTCACTTGAAATGAGAGTACTTATGCAGGACGGTGCTAATTTATTTTTTGTATGTCAGAAAATTCACTGCAATTTGAAGCCCCTGCGACCAAAAATATCTGAGGAATTTGTTAACAGAAAATATTGTACTGNATTTTCAAGAAGAATTTTAATTTTAAGTCCTAGAACAATAAATCTTAGATTTATAACCTAAAATTCTTCACTTGTAGAGATTTCCCTAATTTCAGAATTTTATGAAAAATAATAGCTATAAAATCAATTCAAGACTTCTTTCTGCAAGTATGCTTTTATAGAATGAGAAACCAAATAAATATTCCTGAAAAATCTGTACCTTTCACGCAAGGGTGAATTTTGACAAGCATAAGTCCTAGGTGCAAGGACCACTTAGAGGCCTCACCAAATTATTATCTCCTTAGATAACAACATAACATGGACCTTAATGGTGAGGCCCTCAGCTTGCACATAATGGCAAATCCATCCCTGCTTTCACCCAACTCAACAGAGATATAAGCCATCTTACATAGATGTGAGCTGGAAATGGACATATTCTCAGGTGTAGGATTGAAATGTAAGGCATTTATTGAAAATTGTTTATTAGTGTATGTAAATGATGATGATTCCTATTTACAATGAGATGATAAATTTTTACAAATGTGACAGCATCCTTTGAGACCCACATGAAACATACAAAAACAAAGGAGTTAAGTGATTTAAAGATGACACCAAAGCAGTTTCTTTGCAAATCAAATGCAATGGAATTTTCCTTTTCAATATACCTCCTTAAATGTCACCTTCAAAACTATATTATCCACTCATTTATGCTGATATACAATCTTTAGTGGAAAAATCCCCACAGTATATATACTTCTCTCATACCATTAGATCTAGGCTTGAGCATCAAACAAATGAGGAACAAAAATTTGTCTTTTATATAAAAATCAACATAGATTTGTACAGCCACATCATAAAATAGCTCAACAGCTCTTTTTATGCACTCAATAAAAGAGCACTGAGAATATTAATAGAATCATGTGGATTATACAGCAAAATATTAGATGAGGGAAGAGGATGCATCGGTGGAGATTGGATGGGAAATGTGTAAGGATACATCCTGGGGAATGCAATATGAGGGGAATAAAAGGAAATGGAACCCTGAGTATCTGAAGCTACCAAGCTTCACATTGCAGATCTGTTGACTTTTTAAACTATAGATACACACGTTGCCATCTTCATGGAATCAACAATTCCACTCAGATTTTATAAAACATTGCTAAAACTCTATGATCATATCGACCCACGATAGTCTATTTTTACAAAGTATCAGAATATTATTGTGGTAAGAGGAATAGCACCAATGGTTTGATTAAATATGATTACAATGCACATACATTAAAACTGTAACTCATAATGCCATTAAGAAATGCATATTCTCCATTTGAGCTGAGCTCAAATTTTTAGATAGATAACAATAATAGCAACTTCCAAATTTAGAGTTAATGAGAATGATATAATAAGATTTTTGTTTTTGTTATTTCAACGTCAACTGAATCTTTAAATTCTTACTTAATCAATAACATGGCAGTTCAATCGGTGGGTTATTGCACTGAAGAAAATCAAAGGTTTCCAGCCATAACTCTTCAAGTTGAAAATAGAAGTATCTTATTCATCAATTTCTAGACGTTTGATGGAGATACTTTTATTTTCCAACAAATGCAATATTAAATTTATGAGCATTATTTGAATCTCTCTGAAGTCAAATACTCTTGAAGTATTGTCTCGTGATACTTGTGATGCTACTTTAGTGAAAATAAATAGTCATTATGATTAAATAAGAAATAACCAAATATTTTCAAATAAAATTTCTTAAATAGTCCATTTGAACTCCATTAAATTTGGAATTACCGGAAAATAAGTAATGGAGAATCAATTCTGGATACAATACGCTACAATTACGTAGCCAATAAACCGATAACAGAGAACCATAACTGCCAAAACAAATTTCGTAGCAAACGTTGATCGGTGAATAAGATATGTACAATCCTTTTTACCACAGCTTTCACTTAAAAGTAACGCACATACGGCGTTCATTTAATTTTAATGAATGCATATTTTAATGAGATATTAAAGTAATTTAACTCGTCGTCAAACACGACGATCAATAAGGATTGACTTGCTAATACGTCCCGTAACAAAATATTCACGAAGTAACCGTATTAATTTCCTTACATGTACTCACAACCACATTTGGTCCACGACAAAGGCGTAAGAATAACATCAATACGTCAAGGTACCACATTAGCTTTCTGTTTTAGTCCTATTCGCGTTTTCGTAGCAGAAGCTGGTCCTTTCAAACCCGCCATCACGACACTAGCGCTACCCGGCGTCGCTCCCAGAGTCGTGACTCCAGGCACGAGAACAACGCGAGGGTCCTGAGGGTGGGTGTGTGTGCACGATGACACTTTCCTCTGCGGCTTGGATATCTGCGTCGTCGACAACCCGGACACAGGGTATTTCTTACTCGGAGAAACGCTGTATGAATGTTTAGATGACTTAGTGAAAGCTGCCAAATTCGTGCTGCAACTTCCAACTGGCCCATTGGGTGAAACGGCGCCACCGATTTTTAGGTCAGAGAGATGTCCGCGAGATATCCTGGGCTTGTGGGTCTCCTGAATCGATGGTGAAGGAGATTGTGTCTGCGATGTCGACGAGGAATTGGGTTGAGGAGCGGTTTCCACAACGGATGGCGTTGGGATTGGCGCTTCGGCAGGGGAATTGTTGGCATTGCCAGGGACCATGGATCCCTCGACATGCCACGACACCGGTCTGCCCTTGTGTCGTTGAGATTCAGCTTCTGCAACGAATGCTGTTCCCTCTCCCTCCCGATGTGTGGGATGCGCCACGAAGGCGTTCGTCTGCTTGAGGAGGGAGCGATCGTTGCAGAGAGCTGATATTAAGGGCAGATCGAGGTTCTTACTTTTCTCCCGGAGAGTCCGTATGTCTAGCATTCCATCTGCTTTCTTCGTCTCGTCGGAAGACGAAGATGAAGGAGATTGCTGAGGAACGGAGACTTGAGGAGATGATTCCGGTGCTGGATTGCCATTTACGGATACGTTGCTGGCGTTTACCTAAAAGAAAACAAAATAGTTAGGGTGACTCTGACTCCGCAAATAAAGACATCGATTAGCCGTTGGCTATCCTATTACTGTTTACTTTTTCCAATACGTTCTAGCATTTTTTGGCAATGGAAACTGCTATTAAGTTAATATGTTTGTCGCTTGAAAAAAACCTGAGAATTTTATTCTGGTGAAAGTAAAACAGCTTCAATATTATCTACATTTACAAACATACCTTTGAAGTTCTTTTATGCGTTAACAAGTAATTGAAAGAGAAACTTCTTTGGATAAGCTCCTAAAATATTTCATCGAATGAATGTTCCGAAATTCGAAACTATTCGAGTATTTACCATAAATCACAGCCATTCAGTTTTTGAACAAAAAATAAATTCTAAGATTATAAAGGAATTCTACAAAGACTTAAAGAACATTGAAAAAGTAAACAATTGGGTCACAGATAAAAGTTACTTCAGTTTGTTGGAGCAATCTGAGTAATTTTGAAAAATCTTCTCAAAAACCATAAGTCTGTAAAGATTCTCCAAGATATAATAATAATTTTATGTCATTGAGTATTCATTTTGCATATCTTGTTTGTTTTTAATGAATCAAACATAAATCTGGTTTAAATCAAATTGCTTTTAAACACGAAGCGCAAAAAATACATAGCATTATTTATTAAACGAAACAAGCACAACTCAGATTTTCTCACGGTGACACTTACAGAGGGATCATATGGAGGTGGAGGTGGAAGCCTGTAGTACTGCCTTCCAGTGATTGTCCCCTGCTGCTTATCGATGTTCAGGATGTTGTCGTCCGATCTTGTGCGGCCAAATTCTAGATGACCTGCTAAGGTAGGAAGCGTGGGAATGCTTACTTGCATGAACTCCCCGCCTCCTTTGGGTATAGGGGGTGGTGGAGGAGGTAGGGTGTGCTGCTGTTGCTCGTACATTCCTCGTGTCAAGTTCTGTGTAGACGCAGAGTAGAAGGAATACGCCGGCGCAGGAGTTAAGGCGAGGCTTTGAGTAGAAAGGAAAGGCCTCAAACCGGGGAAAGGAGCCATTTCCGACAAGTAAGAATTAACGGTGGAGTTTGTGGAGGTCGAAGCGGACGATCCTCCCCCACAGGAAAGATTCTGATTTGATGCGTATTTGGGTGCCGTGACTATCCTGTGCTGGGAGAACGGAATGCCATTCGCTGGATGATGAACCTGAACGCCGTAAGTCCCAGTGACAGTGCCTCCGGACACGTTTGGCGTGCTTCGGTAGAGAATACCTGATTTCGTGGGACCTCTATACGGAGGAGGGGGAGGCTGGATAACGGTTGGATATCCACCGTGGAAATGGTGATGATGGTGGTGAGAATTGTACTGCTGTTGCTGAAGGTGGGCCATCAACGTCGACCCTTGCTTAGCATCCATGTATTCCTGTTTACTGAGGGCTGGATCCTTCATAGGATAAATGACATAGTCCACGTCGGAATATAGCTGCTGTTTGTACTGTTCGATTTGGCTCTGCGTCACTTGATTGGTGTAAACGGTGGCTAGCGAAGGCTGCGGCGCTGCTGGAGAGACGGACCCTGGACTTCCCCCGTTGTGCGAAACAGTATGGTGAGTCATGCAGGGAGCATGATGATGGTGATGTTGGTGACGGTGGTGCCTGTGCGCTACACCGCAAGTGGTTGGTCCACAAAGATACGTTGGTTGCTGCCTCGGTTGGTGCGCCATTAGGGGTGATGGGAGGGGAGATACAACAGGCGACACAGGATGCCCTCGTGATACCTGGTGCGACTTCTTTGGTGACTGTATCGTCCCACGAAGGAGTCCACTTCTCTGCTTAGGATGTTGCTGGTGATGATGATGGTTATGGCGATGGTTAGCCATAACTTTGGAAGCGTGGACGTCGAGGTAATTGTTTGGACCTATAACTGGCAAAATCGGAGAATGCCCAGAAGAACTCACAGTTGGCTTCATCTTGGCTGCTAACTCTTCTGCACATCCGGTGCTTCCGATAGAAAGGTGTCTATGGGGCGATGTGCGATGTTGAACTGCCAGCCCTCTGGCAACAACAGGGGAGGGTAAAAGCTGCGGTGGCCTCGGGTGAACCGCAGGAGGATGAGTTCTTGCATCTCCTGGTGGATACGCCCTCAACTGCTGCTGGGCCGCCGTCGGGGCTGCAAAGCTGGGCGAAGCCACTGCAGGTGCTGTACTGGTGTGAGCTGTAAGAATGTTGATATTTGGTCTGGTGGTGATGAACCTCGCGTTTGCCTCTGAAGTTGTCATCGATGTCACAGGAGGGGGTGGGGGAGGAGGACGAGGCGAAAACGACGGTCCCATGATCAAACGGCCATCCACCTCGTCGGCAGCTTGGGTTATTGTCGTAACGCACCCCATAGAGATCGGTCTCGGAGTGTGATCTAAGTATACATAACTTCCTACTTTGGCACCGCTACTCTCGTCTCTTGGAGGTGGAGGCGGCGGTGTTGGAGATGATGCTAAGAAAGAATCCGAATCCGAAAAGGATGTGATCGGTCTTAACGGAAGCCTTACGTAATCGCTGTCCGTGTCTAAAGTTGAGCTGACGGTACTTCTTCTTCTAGGGGGACACCCGTAAGAATGAGCGCTTTGCACTGAATAATCCAGATTCTGTTCCTCCAGTTGTGGAGATGGGACTTCCTCAGATTTCTCTTCCGAATCTTTCTTTTCCGATACCCTAACGTCACTTTCTGAAGACTCTCCAGCATTGGATTCGGACCCGCAATTCCCCACATCGCCGGGGGAACTGCTGACGCTGTTTTGAGCCGTGTGCCCGAAACCGATCTCGGATCCGGTGCTGCATGTCCCCACGGAGAGGTCTGAGGCCGTCCTGATGTGAGGGTGGGTTACTATGTGACCAGAACCCGGAGACGCTCTTCTGTTTTGGTGTCTATGTGGTGTGATCCTTCCATGGCAGTTGGGAGATGTAGGTGCGCCGGATGAGGATTTTGCCAAGGAGAGAAGAGAGTGGCCGCTTCGCTGGGAGCAGGAGCTATGCGCACTTCCAACTCTGGTAGGTGCGGGTGTAGTGCTTGTCGCCTCTGCTGGATTGGAAGAATTGGATGGATTGACAACCGTTGAGCACGAGCTGGAGCATTGGCTTCCATCTGTCGGAGGAGTAGGGGCACCGCTGGTCTTCCGGACAGGTAAGCTCTGGCTGATTTCATTCTTATCTTTCTCTGAATTTTCCAGTATGCCATCTGAAATATCAATGAGCATGGATTTAAAAAAATCTACTTCAAGTAGATCTATCTAAGTACAAAGTTCTCACCCGAGCTTTTCTTAATGGAACTCCGTTTTAAGGAAGTATTTCAAGCAATCCCTTCGTTGATTTAATATTTCAATTGCCAACATACTTGTGGCAGGTATAAAATAGACAAAACCGTGATCGGATGACATCAAGAATGACTGTTTGATCTTAAAATCGCTCGGAATCCGTATCAGACATAATGTGCGGACACAGTTTTTTCTTTATTATCCAATAATTTACTCATTGATCAAGCTACCGTCAGTTAAAATTTGTCACTTTTATCTTGCAAGCATTCTTAAATGGCGACAAAAATACAATCAAAATAATAAAATTCAGGAAAAACTGGTTTTTCTATTGTAAGTAACTTGCGTCACTAACATCAAGAAAAATCAGATCAGACCTCAAATACAACAAGTAAATTTGCGCAGCATTTGGATACACAGAGTACAAGAAGTCCGCTTTCAAAGTGATAGCAAGGAATTGATAACATGAGCTCCTGACGCTACAGCGCCAGGATTCTGCGACTTGAAAACCGCTCTCAAGTGACGTATGAAAAATTATTTACCTTGCGAATCGGCGGACGGAGCAGGGGAGGGCGACGTGGGCGGAGGAATGGGAGAATCTTCTCCGTCTCTGAGATGAGCCAAGGCCAGTGATTCTACGGAAGGTGCAGGTGGAGAATTGATCATGATCTCCATCTCCAGGTCGTCTGCGGATCCAAAAGTTTCCAAATTATAATTTTGAGAAGAAATATCCTCGTACAGACACCATAAATTTGAATTCTGACTTTGAATTTCACAGAAAATTATGGAAAACACCCACAGATGATCCAAGAAATAAA
>APVN02036722.1:0-10946 GCA_000376725.2 Ladona fulva
TAGGACGATCCTTCCGAACTCCTGAAAGAAATTCATTTTCATTATCAAGTTAATGAATCGATTAAATATGATACACAAATTTATTTTACCAACAACACAAAATCAATGAAATAGGATGAATTAACAGGTCACATTTAAGATTGATGCAGAAAGCCCATTTAATCAGCCAAAACATGAAATTTATGAAGGAAATATCACTGTGATGGCTGGGAAAGATCAATGTGCTTTATTATTATATTTTGCCATGATCATCACTATAGAATACAAGTTATATGTTAGTGATTTTCATTCTTTAAGATGTTCACTACATTGTGTAAAAAATACATGGTATTGTCATATGATACAGATACATATAACCAAAATAAATTTGTTTTTTTGCATTCAAATGAAAACATTTGCACCATTGTGTATCTCAGCATGTATCATATTAGCAGTGGGTGTTATGCATCCTTAAATGTACATACTACTTGCTTTCTATGATAGTCCATTCAAATAGGAATGAATCAAATACATTCCAATTACATCATTTCCTAAGGTAATTATTACCAGTGAAAAAAGTAAATAAAAGGTGTGCTGTAAAGCCCACAATACAAAATCTATATATTTTAACTCTTAAAAAAATGTTCATACCATTTACAGTGAATTTTTGATTAACTATTGTACAGATTCTTCAACTTGCACATTATTGCTTCAAGGACATCAAGAACTCTAAACGAGTCCATTAAACAATTTGAAAAAAAAAATTTGTTACAAAAATAGTAACAAATTATTTTCATAACTTATTAACATTATCAGAAATATAGGTGGAAATTCAGTGTCCATGATTTCTGAATATATGCACATCCTTGGTACATTATTAGCCAGGAAAATTGAGAGTTCACTGGATATAATTGTCAATGTTAGGCGCGCTGGGCCAAGGGAAGAGGGACCACCTTGGCTTCATCTGGCCAAGCATAAATAAACACCAAGTCAAGTCAATGTTTTTGCTTCGGGTTCCACCGTATTCTTGATTCTCAAAGGTGACACTGTTTCTGGCTATCCTGCAATCCTGAAGATGCCTGCACGATAGCAGGAAAAACTGTCTTAATGGAGAATCAACAAGGCAGTGGAACTCAAAGAAAAAAACATCCAGAATTCATGTAACCAGCACCGCTGAAACCTATAAAGCAGTTCACTGTATACTTTGGTTTCTTGTGTTTAGGTCCTGGTAATATCGTATACTTGTATATGAAGCGAAGGATGAAAAGAAGGGTACCTCATTTTCTGTAAGATGCTGAAAGAAACATATATTACAAAAGCATTCCATAAGCGAATTTTAAAAATGATGATTCTTTGAAGAAGGAAACACTAAACTATAACCCAAGACATTTGCCTCACCAAAGTTTTACATCAAATTTACTTGTTAATACCATTTTTTAATTTCATTATGACTGAAAATAACAGATTTAAGTAAAATTCAAAGAAAACTATATCAACCTCTTTGCCAAAATATATGAAAAATATCCTAATCAAGGCAGAACCTGATGCAGTGGATTTTTAAAAAACCTACTGAATAGTTAAAATAAGTGAAAAGTCACAAGGAAGAATGGACTTGAAAAAAGTCTGATGCGACCGGGAATCAAACTCAGGTCTCCCAATTGTCGGTCAGGTGCTCTGTCCGTTGAGCTATCCCACCAGAACATTTTTCTAAGCCATTTGAAGGACTTTTGGGAAAGGATGTTGCGAGTTCGTCCACATGGTGGCATCCTTCGCAGGCATGGCTTCATGGAAGCACCCCATGTGGACGCATGTAGACGATCTTGCAATGTCTTGCCCACAAAGTCTCCCGAATGGCTTAGAGAAATGTTCTGGTGAAATAGCTCAACGGACAGAGCACCCCACAGGCAATTGGGAGAACCGGGTCCCCGGTCCTGTCAGACTTTTTTCAAGTCCATTCTTCCTTGGGATTTTTCCTGGGTGCACATCATCTTGAGCAAAATCACCCCTACCCATTTCCTATAAGTGGAAAGGTTTAGGTATGATTTCAATATTATTTTGATAAATATATCAATTTCCTATACATGAACGGCATGGTTACATCCTTTCCAGGGAAGTAGGTATTGAATTTGTCAGGTACTTCTAACATATCAAAATAATAATAATGCATACAATTTACATCATAGTGATGGAACAAACTTAAAAAATAATAAAAAAGCATAGCACTCACACAAAAACATGTTCAATCATTAGAGGCCTGATATATCAGCATTAAACTTCTACATCTACGTTCAAAAAACATGCAAGCCACTTTTTGGTATGTGGTAGAGGGTAATATTGAAATAAAAACTCAAACTTAAATTTTTACCTAGAATTATGCCTTTGAGAATATATATAAGGAGAATAGATTACATTGCTGAACTGACTAATTATGACAATAAAAGCTTACCGTAGTTAGTATAGAGGGCTTCCAGCCATGGTTGTAACTCCTCTGTACCAATAAAACCTTTACCAACAAAATAAACCTCAGAGTTCCCTTCTTTGCTAGTGACAGGTTTCCATACCTTCAGAGACTCAAAAGCACAAGACATTAGGTAGATCAGGCAAATAGTCTCAGCTTCAAATGTAGTAAATGCCTTTAGCACAAAGTTTCCTCCTTGAAGCAAATGAAAAACATTTTCAAATTACTAAGAAAGTGTTTCCCATCCACAAACGTCTACATTTGTGTTCTGATTATTATGGTAAAAGAAAATATTTCCTTTTAAAATTTTCTCGCACTATTTTCTAATATCTTCATGAAAAGCATCATTTTGCAAAGAACTCATGGCAGACAAATTTTGAATATTTTAAAATATGAATAGAAAATAAAGGATACTTTATGAATGTTATTCCACAATTGGTGAAAAGCTATTAAGATTTTGAATAATATTACCTGTATCAAGAAGACTCAGTGCAGTCACTATTTCACATGTTAGCAAATTGAGCATAGCTTCTTCCTGCTCAGATGGAAAAGTCTGACAATCAAAACCTCCATCAGCAGTAATCTACACAAATGAAATAAATGCATGGTTATGGTATTTATTCATAAAAAATTAAAATAAAGGATACAGCTAACGAGATAGACTGATATAACTCAAAGTTCTTTAGCCTTCACAAATTATCCTTTATGTATAAAAAGAAGGATATAGTCATGCCAATATATTCAAAGAATTGATTGAAGAGGAAGGCAATTGAATGGAAAAATGGGATCACTCCTCCTCACATTTTCTTTACATATTTTGCCCTTACCAATTCAAAGGATACTGCTACAGTTTTATGCTCTGGAATGACTAATTTTACAACCTCAAATGGCTGGTGCCACTATTGGTCTGCTGACAATGGCACCTACAATGGGTACCAACCTGAGCTATACATTTATCTGTCAACTATAGCCTCTGACGTTATCAGACTATTTAGTTGGTTGGGCATAATTTTTTTCGGCGAAATCCTGTTTTATTCACAGTTTATTACCCAAGTCCCATAAAATTTATAAGCCTTCTTCCTTTTTTTGTCCATTTTTATAGGGTATCTGTAGTAAAAATATCAATAATTAGAGTAAATAAAAGNGTATGTAACAAGAATCATATGAGAAATGGGCAAATAATGATGTAAATTAGTCTTGGAAACTTTCAAGAGATTTCTCATTTTTACATTATACTGGAGAAATAAAATTAGACACCACATGGCGATGCACTATATGTATAAAAAAATCATTGCTACAGGATGGAAATGGCATCAGTACAATGGAGGATATTGTACTATGGATACCTATACAATAGCTCTATAAAGGTAGCCTAAGAAGTACCAGATCTAAAATGGAAAACACAAATAATTTGGGAAAAAATATCTTTTTTTTCTCAACTTAGTCTCTTTTCAGCTTAATACACTTCTCACATCACGTCAATTTGGTTGACTACTGCTATTTTCATCTTGGGAGCTCGAATGACCTCATTTAAACTTTGCCATGCAATATTTTATTGTTGTATACGAGAGAGCAGACTCCCCATGAGTAGAATCTAGCTCGGCTTTGATATTGGTTGGACTGAGACCTTACAAATTAAAGTATTGTGTAAAGATGACCAATTTTCTCCATGTTTACGAATTCATGGAGTGCATTCTCTATTGATGGCCGTCAAACAAATACTAAATAATGTAGGGACTAGAAACTTTATACTTAAGCTATTTAAGGTAGGTGCTTTGGACCATAGTACTTTTTTTCAAACAAATCTGCCATCTATACCTCAGGTCGGGTACTTCTGGGACTATCCTCATAAGTTAGGGATATTCATTTACATTAGTTAACTCAAAATCAATACATCAGAAAATAAAGAACCTTATGATGTTGGGGATTAAATGAGATTGATTTGAATGCTTTTGTTCCATACTTAAAAATTATTTAGTTCTTAAAAATAAGATATCATTATCTAAGAATACAGAAGATCAATCAATGACAACTCACACAAACATTAGCATAACAAAAATACTTTCTTATTTTTTACCAAGAAAATCAGGGATTTCTGGCCACCGGTAATTAGTTATTTTGATGTTAATTCACATCACGAAAACAAAACTTCAATTCAGGAATCACAAGACAATTTTAAACCAAATCTTTCAACAGGAAAATGATTGTTGGAATGCTACAAGAAAAATTATTAGAAACATATTCATTAACTTCAAATATATGGATCCTTAAAGAGATTAAAATAATTTACGGATTGCTTATCTACCTAATTACCCCTGTATAGTAAGCAACCTGGGGTTGCTCCTGCATGTAGGCCATGCATCATACAGGGGCATATAAAGGCATTCTGCTATGACAAGGTATAATATGGTTCCTTATAACCCTTATCTGCTTTTTGTCATGTATAGAAAATGAAGAGTTTTCTACAAAAACAATTAAATATTGTGAATAGACACAGGTATAAGTAGTGGTTAAAACAATAGAACAGCTATTAGTAGTAGTAGTGTAAAAAGCACACCAACAGCTAATGTCATTTTGCAAGAAGGCACCTACCAGGAATCATATGTTATATTGCACATAAAGTATGCTAAAGAGGGTAATATTATTTAAAAAATTGTTTAAAGTAGTATATTATAAGAAAAACAAGGCTACCTTTTCCAAAGTAGTATTAACAATGAAGAAATAATTATTTAGCAAAACAACTATAATGACATTTAGTTTTTCCCGGACCTATGCAAGGAAAGAGTCTAGTTCCAACTCAACTTCAATAAGAAGGGAACCTAAATGGTAAATTATTGTACCTGGCATTATAGGTTGGTTTGAAAGTGTTCCATGTATGTGTGCAGAGATACTTTGCAAAGGTTTTGATCTAAGTTGCATTTCTATTCTATGAGAGTTCGGCCAAACTAAAGGGTTAATGAGTCTACCTAAGGACCACCACAAATAANTTTGCAGGAGTGCCAAAATCGTCTACTAGCTGAAATAGATATATTTTGTTAAAAATATATGGCCTAATTGTTAGAAAACAACTACATAGGTGATTTAAGCCAGAATTTACCTTTGATTTGCTAGACAGAAAAAACTGGCTTATAATACACACATGAATTCGCGCTAAAACAATCCTTTGGCTCACATAATTTTACCTACTTATCTAAAAATAGGTGGCAAACAATTATAATAAATATTTGCACTGTATTATACACTGAAACTTTCACATGACCATTCCAAGGCAGACATTTAATTTAGCCGCAAGTACAGCAATATGACTGCGAGGCCGCGCCGAGCTATACTGAACGGTGAGGAAATAAAGCAGGATTGGAAACAGAGAATAAATAAACACTTCCTGTTGCTGAAAAAAATATGAATTCTAAATTGTATGGCGGGAAAGTATGCACAGGATTAAAATTTATAACATTGCATTTAACGAATTCAAAAAAAAGCTCTGGAAAGCACTAAAGAATTTTTATCTCTGTTTTCCGTTGAAAATAAATGCAATAATGTTGCAAAGTAATGAAATAATTAAATACATTTTAAACAATTATATTTAAGAACATTTCAGTTCTTCCTCACTGCCATCTACCGAAAGATAGCAACATTGTAAAATGTAAGTACAAAATATTTACTGGAGCTCCTGCAATACATTTTCCCCAAATTTCTCATCCTCGAAATTCAACCAGAGGGTTCACTGGCAATGGCATGAACGTATTAGCAAAACTGAGAATCATACAAAGTAGCATCATGAGGGAAGTCTATAAATGCCAAAATTATCATGTTATACTTTAAAAAATAATCGCCTTGAATCATCGTTCATAAAGATGGATAAGAATACTATAGTGTCTCTCTGTGCCTTAAGATGGATAAGAATACTATAGTGTTTCTCTGTGCCTTGGGCATACTTCTTATAATATTACATATTATTCATGAAATATTATACATAAGTTTGATTATTACACAAAGAAGCATATTAATCAAAGATCGATATGATAACCTTAAAAATTGTACTGGAAGTCATTTACATGACAACATTACAAATAAAAACTCTAATCTTAAGTTTACTTTTAAGGAACAACAAGTTAACAAATATAACATGACAGAAGTGACAACACAAACACCTTTCACTTCCTTAAACTAATTTTCAAAGTCAGCAGCAAAATCTCAAAAGAAGTAAAAACGGAACTTGACTTACCTGGGTGATGAAAGTTGAATTTAGCTCTTTCTTTAACTTCCTACCAACAAGAGCAGCAGGATTTCTGGCGTTAGTGTGTCTCCGCCATTGCTGCAATGGGTAATTACTGAGACTATTCTTTACTAAATTCAAATTTTGTTTGTGCATCATCTGCACAGGTAACTGAAAATAAACAACATTCCAGGCATCATATAGTGGTATGATAAGGGAAGGTGAGATGCTGATCATGAATTAGCGAGGATACATAGCTTAGATACATAGATCAAGTCTTCCTTCAGGTAATATTGTATTTAGAAATATGCTAAAAGTAGCTTCTAAAGAGGACAATGCTGCAACCATAAGACTTAATAACAAACAGTAATCAGAAAAATAATGTGAAAACCTTCCACACATACGAAGTAACATGGAGTAGGACAGATGTGTAGAACTTACCACCTTCCCATGCATTTGATGTGGCCTTTTCATTACTTCTTGAAAAAATGTATTGTTAATGGTTTTTTTACCAACCTCATTTATTATGCCAAGCAAAGATAAAATGGAAAATATTCCACCTAGAATTGCTTTATGATTAAATTTTGTCTGTACACTCTTGATGCTAAAATATTTCAGTAAAGAAAAGACATCACTCAAAAGCCACTTGATAGTTGAATATGATTATGAATGGTGTGTATAGCATTTTAATGAAAACAGTTTCCAAGGTGAAGCATTTTCAAACTTTCAAAATTTTGACAAAAATCCAACAATATTACCTTACAATCCTATAATTTAACAATATGGTCTAATTTTCTAGACCTGTAAGGTCTACTGTGTATGATAATATTTTCTGAATATTGATGGCTACCAACTGAAATTAATCACATTATTGCAAGTTTTAAATAAATAATAATGCTCACTGAAGTAAAGTTTGAACATCAACCCCTTCACCTAATATGCTAACTACTAACCTGGAATTATGTTAAATTAAATGCTTACACATTAGTTGCAATACGATCTTTAAACCATAGTTTCAATGATACTAAGTAATTCTCCTTGTAAATTGAGACTGTGATTTAGAAGATATCTGAAATTCTAAAGAAGAAACATTTGTTTCTTTCATACAATAAGGTACTTCTTGAATCCTTTTCCGCTTATCAAATCAGCCGATATGGCGTTCATTAATGAAATTCTTCTGACAACTGCTTTTAGAAATGTAATCGAGAAAAATTCGAATAGCAAACGACCTTGAACCCGGCTCTTGAATTATTCAAGATGACGTTCAGTATTATATTTCACAACGTTTCTTCTTCCTTGGTGAATTAAATTTCTTCTACAAATGCGAAAATTGAAACATTATCATAGGACACGACTGAAAATAGTTAAAATTAGAAAGCAAATTCGCAAGTTAACTCAATTTCTTACGGTATTTCTAATAGAGTCATAATAGTTCACAAACCTAATGCACAAGGCAAAAACATTACAAATATATCATGTTAACGTGGTCAACTGATCACGCAAAGAATACTAACGACAGATTTCCATGGTTCATAAACCATCTGATGCCATAGAATCCAAAGAACTTCATAAACAGAAAACATTACCCCTATTCGTGCAGTCAATGATGTACTGTTATCTTGACATCAATGCGGTGGTCGAATGGTCATAATAATCGTCGCTATGGACATTGGATCATAATTTCAAGGTAATATATATATGCCTACAAAAGGCATATGGTTGATATTTGTTATAGCATACAAAGCAGTTTAATATATCCCGCATAATATCTGGTTCAATCAACAATTGTATGGCTGAAGGGACGTTACAATCACCGAATCCAAACAATGATCTTTAACTATATCACCCCGGATTACAAGAGAACTTACTTGCCAAACATCAGACTTGTACATCTTTTGAGGGCTAGGAAGATTCCACGGCTCTTTGTCAATCTTAATTTCGTAATTTTTTTCAAAATGTTCAAATAACTCTTGATCGTAACTCATCCTTACAACTTTACCACATAAGTGGTAAGACAGAGTAAATGAAGGATTTGCAGGAATGCCAAAATCGTCGACTAGCTGAAATAGATATATTTTGTTAAAAATATTTGGCCTAATGGTTAGAAAACAACTACATAGGTGATTCATTTACTTTAGATTTCCCTGAAAGGAAAAACTTACTTATAACTCGCACGTGAATTCGCGCTAAAACAATCCGTTACTATTTAGGCAAGAGGCAGTCGTCCACTGAGAGCGGTAGTCCTCCGTAATAGGGATACTGACCCCACCAGTAAGGAATTGAATGGCGTCGTCTGCAATGGCATGGCACTATTACACCAGAAGACGTTGAGGATGTTTTTAAATTTTATACATTAAAGATTCATACCTCAGGAAACGATTATTTGTGATGTTTTATGAATTATGTAGCAGCAATATATGCAATTACACAGATATAAGCAATTTTAGAACAATAAGTAATTTTGATCATCGAAAAAAATTACTTACCGATCAAAATTCTTGAAAGTGAAGATTCTAAAGTACTGCAAAGATACGATTATAAATACATTTATACACGAGTAAAAGTCGCTTGCATACGAGGTACGCTCCGAAGTAATGAATTTTCCTGCCTCTCGTTTCCCACGGTCAGCTTAGGAACAAGTTCATTTTCTCCATAAGAACCTTCTTGAGATACTGAACCGATCTGGCGTCAAACCTAGGACGATTTATAAGGATGTTAAAGCTTATTCGGTTATGGAGTATAGTCCGCTATAACAATCTAACGCCCAAACATTTCAGTAAAAGCCACAAAATAATTCCATGTTTCTTATAGTTTTCCGTTGGACCCAAGTTTTACGCGCTCTAGCATCGACCAAGTATCAATTGGAAAGTGGTCAACTTCGAAGATAAATAATAGGTACGCAACCTATTGACCTGCCTAGTAATAGTTATCTTGTCCTGATATCCAGCTACAGTCGTTTACCATGTTTTCATTAGAAATAATCCGGTGACACCTGACAACGTTGCTTAGCCAAAGGCTCATTGGCGGGGATTTTAAACAGCTGAAGGAAAACTGTTTAAAGAAAATTTTTTGAACTGCTGCCTTATTTTATACACCTTTTATTTTATTTTCACGGTATAATATACGCTGTACTTGTAATAAATTTTCAAATTTGGAAATGGAGAGGCTAGATATGTCGTCTAAAATTTAAGAAACTAAAATAACCTAGAAGAATGGTTGACAGATAAGAAACTGAAATGGAAATGTAGAAAACATTAACCTCAGATTATTGTATTTTAAATTCAAATGNCATGAGTAGAATCTAGCTCGGCTTTGATATTGGATGGACTGAGACCTTACAAATTAAAGTATTGTGCAAAGATGACCAATTTTCTCCATGTTTATGAATTCATGGAGTGCATTCGCTATTGATGGCTGTCAAACAAATACTAAACAATGTAGGGACTAGAAACTTTAAACTTAAGCTATTTAAGGTAGGAGCTTTGGACAATAGTATTTTTTTTTCAAACAAATCTGCAATCTATACCTCAGGTCGGGTACTTCTGGGACTATCCTTGTAAGTTAGGGTTATTCATTTACATTAGTTAACTCAAAATCAATACATCAGAAAATAAAGAACCCTATGATGTTGGGGATTAAATGAGATTGATTTGAATGCTTTTGTTCCATACTTAAAAATTATTTAGTTCTTAAAAATAAGATATCATTATCTAAGAATACAGAAGATATTGTATCAATCAATGACAACTCACACAAACATTATCATAACAAAAATATTTCATATTTTTTACCAAGAAAATCAGGGATTTCTGCCCATTGGTAATTAGTTATTTTGATGTTAATTCACATCACGAATACAAAACTTCAATTCAGGAATCACAAGACAATTTTAAACCAAATCTTTCAACAGGAAAATGATTGTACGAATGCTACAAGAAAAATTATTACAAACATATTCATTAACTTCGAATATATGGATCCTTAGTGAGATTCAAATATTTTACAGACTGCTTATCTACCTAATTACTCCTGTATAGTAAGCAACCTGGGGTTGCTCCTACATATAGGTCATGCATCATACAGGGGCATATAAAGGCATTCTGCTATGACAAGGTATAATATGGTTCCTTATAACCCTTATCTGCTTTTTGTCATGTATAGAAAATGAAGAGTTTTCTACAAAAACAAATGAATATTGTGAATAGACACAGGTATAAGTAGTATTTAAAACAATAGCAGAGCTATTAGTAGTAGTAGTGTAAAAAGCGCACCAACAGCTAATGTCATTTTGCA
>APVN02036723.1:0-10908 GCA_000376725.2 Ladona fulva
ACTTTCGTTTCCAAGGTAATAATGATAGTGATTGCAGCAAATGACTTTTCAGCAAAACGGCTGCAATAGGATTAGCCTTTCGGTGGGCCCATTCTCGGAAAAGGGCAGCAAATTTGCTAACGCAGTGAGTTTTTGCAGTACGGTTGCTGAAGGAAAGACCAGAAAGGGTCCAAGGGAAACCTGACAGAGTATACGAAAACATTACTGTACTTTTCAGTAATTAAATTGCTTTTACTACGTAGCACAACATTGGCCCTTTCATTATTGGTTAAAGCTATGGAAGATGAGAAGCAGAGGTCAAAGGAGGCTATGAATGACATGTAGGAGACATAAAATGGAGGCGGTTCTCTTACACATTGGGAAGCAAAGTGGAGACGCAAAAAAAGAACGGAGATATCGACAGAATGAGAGATTGGCGGATGTTACCATGGGGACGGCGTGGTGAGGAAGTGGTGTCTGGATGTCGATTGCATGGAGAGAGTGGGGTTAACAAGGACAAAAGGGGTTAAAATTCAAGGAGACTACCCGATGTTTTCCTGTAAGATTTCCTGTAAACTAATTCTTTAAATAGAACAATACGTATTTTATCAAGTTTCCTATGCCGCATCTATTTCGTAAAAAAACGCTGTAGTTGAAAATCAACGTTAGCGTATTCTTCTGGAGACTCGCGGATAAGAATTTTAAGCCATCATTTTTCGCATATTTAACCTCACTGAATACTCCGCAACGTATACATATGATGTGTTCACTGGGAGGCATTCTCCTTCCATTCTAAGGGAATATTTTCATTTCAGAGTAATTTTGCAGTGTGAAAGTGTAACGTATCATCTAAATTTCTTATGGGATTATATTTTCTTAAGGAAGATATTTAGATGTCGAAGTGTTATATTATTTATATATGTACCTGTAAATTATATTTTCACAAAGTCTCCCGAATGGCTTGGAGAAATGTTCTGCCGGGATAGCTCAACGAACAGAGCACCCGACCGGCAAAAGGGAGACCCGGGTTCGATTTCCGGCCCCGGCAGACTTTTTCCAGTCCATTCTTCCTTGGGATATATTTTTCAGTTTTTCGTTGTAAAATCTCACTAAATGATGGGATACATGCGGCAATTTCCTAAGAGAAAGAGAACTTCTCCAAGTTCGCGGACCACGCTCTTATATGTTTCTACATGTTGACAAAGGTAACCAAAATATTAATACATTTATACAAAACCCAGGAATTGGGAGCACAGGAATAATACCGCCCAAATATGGATATGCACGGTGAGTTCATTGACTAAAAATTTTCGTAACAGCTTTTGCTAAACGGATTCTCTGCCTCTCCATTTTGATAGCCTTCGGGATGTATCATCAAAGTGGATCGACAGAGGATAATCTGCTTGGACCGAACTCGGGACCGCGAGGATGGAAGGCAAACGCTTACAATCGGCGGCTTTGTTTGCAAAGCTCAAATAACCCTTGCCCGTTGAGCGCCGAAAATAACTGTCAATACCATGCCCGAATAGATTCTGGATGCCATTCTCATTCAACAAGTACCCGATTCCCTGAATAGAGGACGGGTAATCTGCGACTTAGGAGTATGTCTTGTATTTATTTACTCGAACTGCGCGCTCTGTTTGCACATCTCCGACTCACATCAGCTTGAGAACGTGCAAGGAAGTGAGAGTGCTTCAACGATGGAAACAAAAGAGAAGGCATTTGGACTTGACGTGGCACTTCTTGAAATGGGGAAAAAATTCCTCTTCGAATTGTGAGCGTAGGCAGTGAGCGGCTCAATGGGAAGAATTTCCAAGGAAACGGAGGCGAGTTAGGGATCCAGCAGATGAAACGAGGATAACAAGGAACCAAACGGAGGGGAGTTCTCGGGAAAAGGATTAATAGGAAAATACGAAAAATAATTTGATTGACAGTGCGTGGAAAGTTCGATACTTTCATGGGAATTCTTAGATATTTTACAAAGTGGCAAAAGAAACAGAGATGAGTAATGTGCATGTTCCGTCTATAATCTAAGCATAGACGGGTAGCCTTTTCTGCATTGCGACGCATATCTTTAACACCGGTGAATTTGAATATTTACAAATAGAAGAAACACGATCCCTCGTTGAAAATGGAGTAATTTTCATAACGAGCGGTAAATTTATTAATTAAAACACGAAATTAGATTCCCCGCTTTCACAGAATTCTGTAATAGAATTAAGGTCGGAAAGCTTGTTAGCGAAAAAGAGAAAAATATAATGGTTTTATAGATTAATTAACTCAATGGAAACGGCTTGATGCGTGGAAATTCTATATCAAAACAAAAGATTCCTATTTTTTTGTCCACAAATTAGAATTTCATGAAACTTCATTTCGCGACCGGCTTTTGTAATAGAATATCAAATTCCAATTTGAAAGTCCATTAGGGCGTATTTTGGTACTAATCTATAGATTGGCAGTGCTCGATAGGAGCATATAAACCTCTCATCCTAACTTCCAAGTAATGGAACATCAACTGAATAGAAAATGGTCGACGGTTGGTTATCTGCTCCATAAGGAGAAGCTAATCCCTAAGGACGTCGTCTTCTTTCCAATCAAGGGAACGTACGTGAGGATCACACTGATGAGGTCGACGACATTAAAAGTAAACGTGTCTCTCANTTCGGGTCTTGAACTATAAATATTGTAAAAAAGGCCGACATTTCAGAACTTTCAGGGCAGAGATGTAATTTTGAACGAAATTTTCTTGAAAATATATTCAAGAATCAGAAATCGATTGCTTTTTATGTGAACACTAAACCTGTAAATGGGTACGAATCCCCCCGGTAGAAATATTCTGGGATGTAAACGACATCCTAAAGAATAGTACGGTAAAATCTATATTACATTTGTTTCATCTCTCGTATTTCCAGCGCGTCAAAGCTCTCCTGTATTGCTTTGTTATCTGCTACATCAAGAACCAAGTCAGAATCATTCATTAAGTACGCCTATACTTTTTAATTATGATATTATTAGTTACCTTACTAATGTTTAACGTCTAAAGCTAATTTCGCTACTTATCTCGCTTCAAAGGTAATCGTTTCAAATAAACAAGAAATTAATTCCTTTAGGATTTTTTCCCATCGGTTTACATTATATTTCTACTTTAATTGTAATCGGAATGATTATATTTTTATTACACAGTTAGGATATTTCATACTATGGGTGGGGAAACATTTTCATCGGAAATTATTTATTTTTTTTAACATTTTTTCCATTCGACTGTATAGGTGTGTATCTACATGTAAATCCATCAGGCCGCTATTGTGTGGCGCATTGCCTACATCTACACACCAGCATGACCTTCACATTGGACCGGGACATGCGAGCTTTCTTTGGTCGCGGAGAATGAGGACCTTTCCACTGAGAAGACTGGGCCTTTGTCTCAACATCATAACCGTAAACCCAGGTTTCGTCACCGGTTACGATGGTTTTAAGAAACTCTGGGTCGGCATTGGCTCGATCCAGGAGTTCCTGACAAATGTCCACACGTTTTTGTCTCTGTTCATCAGTCAGCACCCGCGGGACGAATTTTGATGCGATGCGCGTCATGCCCAAAATGTCTGTCAAAATTGTCTGACAGGATCCAAAACTAATGTTCACTTCCTCGGCTATCTCCCTAACAGTTAAACGGCGATTTTTCCGCACCAAATCATTCACCAATTTGACATGGTTGGGGTCTGTCGATGTGGAAGGCCGCCCCGTTCGCAAATCTTCATCTGTCGAGGTTCTGCCCGATTTAAAACGACTGTACCACTCAAAACACTGGCTTCGACTCATAGCTTCATTACCAAAGGCTTGTTGAATCATTCCAAATGTCTCCGTAGCACATTTGCCAAGTTTGAAACAAAATTTCACGCACACACGCTGTTCCTCTAGCTCCTTCATTGCTGCTGTTGCACGCGGCGACGAACAGGTTAAGACACGTACCGCTGCTGCTGTGTAACGACTCGACGTAAACAAACGCAACACCTCTCGTTTTAATCGTAAGATGTGTCGCTAGATGGCGCACTTTGTCTCGTTTCGATCCGTTGAACGGTTTGCGCAGAATAAAATCAGTCCGGTCTTTTTTTGATCACACCTTGTAAGTAGTTCGATATCGAAAATGTATGTTTATGAGAAAATAAATGTATTCCCAAAGTGAACGTTCGATTATATAAGAGGGTAAATTCGATTTTGCTTACAGTTGTCGACTTTAGGTAGACTATGAAACAATATTATTTTAAAGCGACTAAATGGCCAAAAAGAATGACCGTGAGAGCCGAATTGTACTTGGAGGCCGCAGTACCCTCAGCTCTGGTCTATTTTATAGTGGTGTTATTTATTGGCAACTATAATGGGTAACATTTTCGCTAATCCGCTACTCCAATGACTTAATAGCTTGTATACGAAGAGAACGTGCGGAACTTTATTATTGTCTCCCCGAATAATTGGAATAAGGGTGCATTGAAAATTCGAGAGACAAAAGATATTGAGCAGCATAAATTCTAAGTATTTTTCCCATAATTAGAAAACAAATAAGCACTTTCAGAGGTCTGCCATTTTTATTAGGCGTAATTATACTGATTAAACTCACCAAGTGAATTATTTTAGCTGCAAAACTGACCAAAAACTTGCGAGTAGGTACCGTTTTAATCAGCTGTCGAAGGGCGTGAAACTCATAATACGACCACTTAAATAATTGTTGTCGCATTTGAAACTTCTAAATGTTCCTTCAACATTCCGGTGTGTCTGGCAGTATAATCCTTTAACCCAATTCTCTGTCTCTCTCTCACGGCAATCTTTATCGAATCACCTTTTTAGATTAAGAGTGCCCCACAAATCTTTCTTATCTCGTTTTTCCTTCTCTTTATCTAATTTATGGTCGTTCATTATCTTCCCCTTCCACCCATTCTCACCCACTTTTATCTTTGCCATTTTCTCAGTCGGTTTTTGTCACTGAGGCCGGTGTATGAAGCTCTTATCTAATATCACATTCCCCTTTTATTCCTCGCTTTTGGTTGATATTCCAGCTTTACGAGCCCTTTATCAACGTGTTCTCTAAATGAGTTAAGAGCGATGTTTTATTTAGGAAAGTACAAGATCGATATTTTTGATCTCTCAATCCACAAATACGAGTTTCAACATGTTGTAAGATAGGGATTTAATTTGAAGATAGATTATTGAAGCGCATATATTCAATTCAAGAAGATTTCATTCAAATAGGCAAAATGTCGGCTATAGATTTAATACTTTACTCAAAAGGTTTACGGTCGACGTGAGTAATGAAAAGAAAATGTACCAAGGTTTGACATGTTATCGAGCTCAACAATCAATAACTCTACTCATCGACTAAAAATATCTATCTTATTTGAGGCGGATGCAATTACTTAATTCCTAACACAAATTTTAAGGGGTAAATCTTTTCTGATTCCTCAGAATTTTGAATATGAAATTTGGAGAATCATATAAAAATATCTTATTTCTCTTTAAAGTTAAACTAACCCTTTTGAAATATTGAAAGACCTCATCGAATTTTGCGAGATCAAAATTTACTCCTCAAAGAAATATCTCATCACCTTGCTCACATCGCCGGAGCTGAAAAAAACACTCGTTTTCATCGGAATCTTTTTCGAATTTCTAAAATTTACCCTCCCTTCACGCCTTTTCCTGAATGTACTATCCAAAGGGCTCCGACTTTGATCTCTTTTCTGCGGTATCGTATGATCCGCACATAGGTTCCCTTGATGCAAAAAGAGATTCCTCTACCTCGGCGTTGGCGTGTCATAACGTAGCTCGAACGTCTGTGAACTCTCCCTCTTTTTTCCTTCATTTCTGGCCATTTTTACGTCATATAGGAACAAACTGTACTCACCCTCTTCCGTCTTTTATACGCCCCGCTTATGTTTCTTTTTACTATGATCTCCGACTCGTTTTCGTGCCATCTTTCTGCCTCATATTTACTCAAGCACACAGCTCGCGTCCACTTTATTTTATCTTTCCTCTCTCATTCTCTCTCTGCGCTGACAGCCAAGACTGTAAAAAATACTGGGAAAAAGTTTTTACCCGTATTGTATCTCTGAGAGAGAAAGGTTTCTGGTCGGCACCGACCTCTGCTGGTCCCTCTCTGATCTATTTTCGCCTTTTTGTGCTGTACCACTGATTTCTGTGACCCTGGCATGGATAATGCCGACGCATTACCAGAAGAGAACGTAACTCTTCCTCGCCTTTCTCGAAATGTTACTTTTCGCTGTTTGCATTTCGAAAAGTGCGCGGATTATTTCATTTTTCTTTCGAGAGTGACGCAGACCGGCATTTTTGATGCTTCCTTGAGTTTGTTTCGATTAGACTGAAGAAATAGGCGCATGCTCATGACTATGTGATGCTCAAGAGCGTTATGATTATATACAGACATCAGCATATTTGTAGCAGGTGCATTATATAACCTTCCATGGTAGTATGCACCATAACTCAAAATTCCTAATAGATTACTTAGGCGTATCTAATTCCTTAAACTTTTCGTTGTAAAGTTACTTGTAGAAGTATGTGGGCAAATTCTGTCGTTGCTCTAGCAGCCAAAGAGCGCACTTAAAATTTCTCTAGGTATTACGTGATTTGCAGGTATGGAGAACAACGAAGATGGGGGTATACATTTTCGAACTTAAATGGGAAAGAAGGAATTACTGTGGAATTTCAGGGAACCAGACTTGAACCGCACCTCGACCAGACATCACTCATGCGGAAAGATCTCGAAATTTGCTAACGACCAGTTTTCACTTACCTTATAGTAAAACAAGTTTCTCTCCTCGGATGTATGCCAGTATTAGTGGCACTTCTTACTTCCCTTCCATATTTCGAAACGTTTAGATTTCTTCCCTTGATTCATCGCAAATCTCGACAAGTTATTCTTTTATTCTTTAGGTTGAAGAGTTCACTTGCTCAGCATTTGTATGCCAATAAAAACTTCTTTTCCATGTAATACATATCTCTATCTTTTAATATTTTTTATAGCTCGGTATTCAGCGCCTAATTGATATATAAATCTTCTTCACGTGAATATTTCGCCACCAAGTAAAGAAAAATTTCGGTACTATGATTTTTTTCTTTTCTAAAATATTTAGTGATACATGAGAGTATAAAGTCAGTATTACTACCATACTGTAACTATTCTTGTTAACCATCAAACGCGTGATTGACGACACGAAGCTAAAGGAAGCAACCCCAAAATTTTAATATGCCCAACCTTGTGGAAGGTTTTATTAAATATGGAACATTCCATTGGCTTTTCGTGAAATTTTATTTATCGGATTTGTTCCCCGTATCACTGCTTATATTCAATAGATAGTCAAGAGTGGATTTTGTTGGTTATATTTACTTTTTCGCTCGAAGACTATCTTTCATAGTAAAAGTCGAATTTTATAATTAATCTGGTGTATCTGTTTCTTTTATGCTTCCAGGTAATAAAGTCCTTTGTTACGCTTAAGAAAACACTAATCCGAATTTTTAATGCTATTTAAATGTTTTAATTTGTACAATATTTATATGTTTACAGCTGTTCGTCTTCCCTAGTTGCAGATCTCTTCAAATCATTGCATTTATGTTTTACTCTGTATTAATATATACTTATTTTCTTTCCCAAATCAGTTGTTTATAACATTTAATTATTTGATTTTAAGTGTCTCTACCTGAGACGTTTCTTTTTTTTTACACTTTAAAATTTCCGTCTGAATGAGTGTCGGGTTATTAGTGTGTAAACTGCACGTTGTACTATTAAAGAACATCAGATAGCTGGTGTACACGATTTAATATGCTGGATAATTTTGATTGATATGATCTAATTTGGATGGAATTTGGGTGCTTGAAATTCGACTTGCTGAAATATGATGCGTATCCATGTGATCTATGCATGCCAGAATATATTCTTCCTCATGTTCCTGAAATACTGATGCTTCTTTAACTTACTTTTATATATAAAGGCGAATCCGAGTAGGATCAAATATTCGTAATGCTTATTTACGCTTAGATTTCTTCTTGTTGCAATTTTCATTGTCTTGTTTGACAAGCACCAGAGTTGCATTTTTCTGGCATCGGAAGTTCTCTTATTAGAAGCATTGATCAACTGCAGGGCTCAGGGTGCAAATGAAAATCTGCTTCAGAATGTTATGCAGGTAGAAACAGAAACATCAAATTTCAACTCAGGTCTGGGAGAAAGGTCCACCACAATTGTATTAGTTCTACGTAAATCGATGCAGGTATAACTAATGGCTCATAAGCACGAAATATTTATAGGAATTGTTATATAGTTACCTAAATGGATATTTAATTTGCTAGAAAAAGTAATAATATGATTTCATATGCATAATTCTCTTTAAAAAACGTTATTCTTTTGACTGTTGCTTGATTATTGACTTATAAGTTGTCAGTGTCATTGTTGCTGCACACATTGAAGGCACAGAATAGTCATAGAAAATTATGAGTGCGTTTAAGAGTACTTACTTCCACTATAAACGCTTATTTTAAGTGAAATAAACTTTCACACGCATGAATTACACGTAGGACATTAATACTCATCCTGGACTAGAGGGCCATATGTCTCATGCTAAAATTAAATACTTAAATGGAAATTCTAGTTATTAATTTCAAAAAAAAAAAAACTTTTAAACCTATCACTACAACAAATGGTTGAAGAAAGCTGGAAGCCTTTCAGAGACACACATTCATATAGCATATAGTAGCGTATTAGTAGGTACAAACGAAAATTGCTGTAAACAATTGTTTTAGAGTATTATTAGTATTATTATTGTTAAAAGTGCTTCGACAGCTTAGGTCATTTCGCACGTAGGCTCCCACCGGGAATCGAACCCGGGATCGCTTTATCCGGTAGCCCAATTGTTTTAGACTTCCAAGTAAAAATCCAATGACTTGGTTCAATTTTGCAGTTTGGGGGAGCAAGTAGGAACAGTAGAAATCGAATGACCATTTGTTTCATGGGAAAAAAATAAAACATTCTCTATTTAACCAATTATAAACGGAAACGGTTAGTTACCGGTAGTCAAACTCGGTACCGCAAATCGGAAGATTTGGCTTTGAGTAGTACCAGTTCCCTTTGTTTCTTGTCTTATTTTGTGCGCCCGGTTCANTCCCTGATTCTACCTCTCAAAGAATATTGCCGTGCGATTTGGGATCTTCAGAAAGTAGGTTTAGTCTCTGATTTAGTGAAGATTCAACAAAGGGCTCTTAGGATTATAAAGCAGATTTTTTGTTTAAAAGCAGTGTTTAGACTATGATGGAGTCCCTTAGATGACATTCGCATAAGTATATAAAACTTGAATACCGACGAAAGCTATTCCAAAAATTTATCACTACAAATCTCATTGACAATATAGTTTATTTTGATAGTTTTGTTAATAACGGGAGTAAACGTAAAATTGTAACAAGAATTCAATCCCTATGTTGATGGAAATTATCGATGGCTGCTTTCAGTCATTCCTTTCCGCTGAGCATTAGAGAGTCTTAAGAGTTCAGTGGCAAATACGCACTCATAGTACCGGTTTGCTTGGGACCCATACAGTTTTGACAGATTATTTGACCTCTCAATTCCTTTTGGGGCCCTTCGAGGGCCTCCGGGTAGATATTACCATTTTAAATTACTCTCTGAGTTAAATATTGCCAGAATGGTTCTTAAATCGTTTTGAATGAATTTTATTGAACTTGAATGAATTTGCATGAATAAATAGTTTTTAGTTCCCTGAGACCTTCATTCAATTTTAACGTCCATTACCTGAGCTTAAGAGACGTTTAAGTTAGATGGGGATCGGTGTTTATATGTTTATACACACCCTGCAATACGCCGCTGTCGGCTTGTAGAGTCAACATTTAAATTCTAATTGTAAATTTACTTCTCATTGATTTTATGGATTATAAGGATTCTTCTTCCTTGAATTTGGCTATTTTTTTCGATTAATTCGATAAAATCTATCTTTTCTAATACTTCGTTCCGTAACAATCATCGGTTCCATGTTTCATGGATTCATTTGGAAAATATTGTTGGTTTTATCATTTCAATTCAAATTTTTTGTTATTTGAAACCTTTCTATTTTTTTTCTGACGCATTTTTCTTGTTATAACTAACCTCTAGGTTCTAATATTTACACTGGTCGACAAAATACACCAATTAGAATCGTACGATGAAGGAATTCCTGAAGACATATTTCGTCACCAAACAGTTGCCCATAACACTTAAATTGCTAATTTGTCACAACGCATTTGGAATATTAAGGAACGCTGAATGTGACGATATTCCGGAGTTTGATATGCATAGAATAATTACGAAATAAAGACGCAATCAAAACTAATGACCTGAAATGAGTTTTTATGTCGGTTACAGCACTTCCAATGTGATACACAAATGACCCTGTTTAATAACCTAACATATCCGTGTGTTTTTATTTGTTAATTTTTACAGAGATGCTTCGGGGATTAAACTTGCTTGGTGGACTGAAGTTCAAATGAGAACATGCCTGATTACTAATGAAAATCTATTTTCAAACCATTCAGCTCCAGTATATGGTTTGAAAAATAGCAACATGACTGGGATCGAACCCAGTTCTCCCATCCGAGCAGATATTCTAACCACTGAACTACAATGCCGCGTCTTTTCCACAGTTTAGGAATACTTTCGTGAGCAATGCGAGTAGCCTTCACGTTTAATGGCACATACTACCACCAGATAGTCCTCATTGAGGCAGCCAACTCACAAAGCGGTCTTATGAGGTAAACCCCCATAGGAAATCATAAAGAATTGGGAAAGGTGTATTACTTAGCACGAAGAGCCGTGGAGCTGAAACCAAAGAAATACAGGTTAGAATACCTGCCAGGAAACTAGGAGACCTGGGTTCGTGATCCAGTCAT